>LOJH01002837.1:0-22082 GCA_001685095.1 Ellobius talpinus
GACGAAGAAAAAATGACGAGGAAGGAAAGTAGGAGGGGAATAAGAAAAGAAGAAAAATAGCTAGTGGACAAGCCTAAACTAAGGCTGAGCTTTCATAATTAATAAGTCTCCGTGTCATTTGTGAGCTGCTGGCCCAAAGGAAAGTTTGATTGTAGGCAGGGCTGCCAGGGGATGAAATAGCCATGAACAGCCCACCAAAACCAAGTTTGTTTTTGTCTCATTTGTCAAAAAGAGTCAGATAGCTAAGTCCATGTATAGTAGGTTGTTAAAAGTACAAGAAAGTATGGGGGGGATAAACCCCAAATAATAAAAAACATTGTACCTATCCCAATTTCTTTAATTTAGTGACAGCTTCCAGTTCTCATGCAGGTTTGACCTCCACCAACTTGCCAGCCATATACCGTAACTGTGTGTGATGACTGCACAGACCATTTCTGCAATTTTACAATGTCCTCACTTGTCTCCTTTGCCAGCGTTGTCCCTGTGTTCTCAGTGAGATCGCCCATCTCCAGCTTCAGCCCGTATGCTCTTTAACACTCAATTTAGACTTCCCTTCTTCAATATAGCCTGTTTTGAAGCTCTCTAAGCAGAATTTAAACCACCTTTGGTGTGCTCACATTTACCTGAAACTGGTTTGTATTCTTGTTTTCTCACCTAGACTCTGAATTCCTGATAGGCATAAAGCATATTATGTAGAAATTAAAATAAATTAAAGAAACAATAGATATGCTTTTGTAAATAATCAGATAATGTCAATTAAATAAAAAGCAGGTATTGGAGTAAAGCAAAGGAATGTAAAATTCAGGAGAGGGTGTCCTGGGTGAGACTTTATGAGTAGTACAGATGTTATGTGTTTTTGAGACATACATGGTCTCACTAGATAAGGCAAACTGGCCTCAAATTCAAGGCTATGCTTGAGCTTCTTCTCCTGGCTTTACATATTCTGTGCTGGGAATACAGGCATGTGTCATTGTGCCCAGCTCATTTTATTATTTTTATACTATACACACACACACATACACGGTAACATGAAAAATGAAGTTGAACAGTGATTATTTTGATAACTTTTCTCTTATTTTGTAGGTAATAAAATGTTTCAGTACTGGAGCTCGGGTTTACTATAGTTTGTTACTCCTTCATATAGATACCTGTGGTGGTTTGGATAAAAATGGCCTCTATATGCTAATAATTTGAATGTTTAGTCATCAGAGTGTAGCACTATTTGGGAAGGATTAGAAGGATTAGGAGACATGGCCTTGTTGGAGGAAGTGTGTCTCTGAGCCCATGCTATGCCCAGAATCAATCAGTCTCAGTTACTCTCTCTCTCTCTCTCTCTCTCTCTCTCTCTCTCTCTCTCTCTCTCTCACACACACACACACACACACATTTAAATTGTGTCTTTTGTTTTAGTAAATGTCTCTGACTTCATTCCTAGGATTATTGAGCAAGAAGAAATTAGGCAGGGCTCTTCTTACTGGATTTTACTTGTATTAGTGATTTTCAAATCTTAGAGATTTTTAGAGATACCTTTAATGACTGGGTTAGTCAAGGACAGCTAGATTCTTATATATATATATTTACTCTCTTAGGACATGTTTTACATGAAAAAATGAAGAAAATTGGACCACTTATAGATGTACCTAGGGCAAGAGGATAGATCTTTAGCACCCATTCCAGGCAACTGCGTATTGCTTTCTTTGAGCTCATGTCCCAAATAGCCATGTTTGGTTTTTTTATGGTAGCTTGTCATGTGGACCATATTACATGTTCTTTGTATCTGCTGTGCTAAAATTCATTGGCCTGTTTGCTCATTGAATGGATTTTATAAAGCCTGTATATACTTTTTCACTTATGTTTTGGTTATTTGAAAAATATTGAATCACTTCTAAATGTTGGCATATTTTATTATATGCTATCCCAAAATACATTTGTTCATATCATGATCAGTTTCAATAGAAAAGTCTTTGAACATTGAGAAGATGTCAAGATCAATGGCAGTTCTCCACAATTCTGATTATTTCTTTAAAAGGTGTATTATATCATTGGCAACAATTTTTTTTCCATTTTACTTCAGTTTTCATATGCTTTTCTTACTTTGAGAAAATGTCTATCTTAATCATAATTTCTGAATAAGTATACTATTTGAATATTTGTTGTTTGACAGGCTCTCACTAATGTAGCTGTGGCTGTCCTGGAACTCACTATGTAGACCCATCTGGCTTCAAACTCAAAGAAATCTGCTTGTATCTGCTTCCTGAGTGCTGGGATTAATGGCATATGCTACTAAGCCCAACTGAATAAGATACTTTGATTAGTTATAATTGTTCTAATATAGACCATGAGAAAAAACTTCTGTATGAACTTGGAACTCCAAAAACTACACTCAATGGTTTTTGAGACAACTATTCTACACAAAATGGCCTTGTTTTATACTTTTAAAGTCATGGTGTTTGATGTAATAGAAAGTAGTGGAAATAGTTGAGTCACATCTAGTTCTGCATTCAGACTTTTAGTGTCAGAAAGTCATGTAGCCCCTGGGAACTTTGAGAATGAAGAGACAAATGTTTAAGTATTTTCATGGAAAGAACTTTGACCTTATAGACTGTCTGAAGTACCCCAGAGAGAGGCATTCATTTGTGCTATGCCATTTTACTAAATCCACTTAATATAATGAAGAGGGTTGTGTGACTAGAGAACTTATTTACTCTTCCCCTTCGTTTCCTCATGGCTTCTGTTGTTTTCTAATGTCTTTCCATTTCACCAAGTTGACCTGGCGGAGCACAGGTAAATAGAGTTGGTGAGAATAAACATTCTTGACTCAGAACTTAGATGTAGAACATTTATATATTACTATTGAATAAGTGTACTATTTGGATATTTGTTGTTTTATGAGACAGAATCTCACTAATGTAGCTTCGTATTGTCTTCATCTTTTATCAGATTGAAGCATTTTTTTCTGTTCCTGCTTTGCTTTGATTTTTTTTTTTATCATGAACATGTATTGAACTATGTCAGAACTTCCTTCTGTATTGCTATTAGAAGTGGAATAGAACAGAATTCCAATTAGAGTTTTTCTTTATGAGTTCTGAAATTTTTGTCTAAAATTAATAATATTTTTTATATGGATGCTTGATAAAAATTTACTAGGGCAGATATCTGAGTTGTTATAGGAAGATTTTGAATGATAAATTCACTTAGGACTTTGCATTTTTGTGTCATGTCTCATGACATTTGATAGGTTATATTTTCTCAAAGACTGTGGCCATTTTATCTGCATATTTCATTCACCAAATTTTTACGTACACTTTTAACTATTGTCAAATTATACCTGTTTTTCTTAATAAACATTATTTTCCTTGTAATTCCTATTATTCTTCAGTGATATCTCTGAATTTATTTCTGATTGTCGAATTTTCTCTTTATAAAAAAACCTAACATTTTCTAATTCTTGTTTTCTATTATCTGTTATCTTCATTTTTAATTTTTATTCTCTCTAGGGTATAATTTACTTGTCATTTTAGTGGTATTAGTGCTTTGAAGCCAGAGGTGCTGTCTCTAATTTAAAAATTAAATTTCATACTAATGGGAATATGGCATGGGCTTACTGTATATAACTCTATCTTTGTTTTTGAGATTACCTAATAATGGAATAAACCTTCCCCTAAATAATATTTCTACCTTATCTATGAAATCTTATCAAAAAAACCTTAAAACTTAAGTATTAGAATAATTTGTGTGAATATGAAAGCACAGATTGCACTCAGCTTATTTTCTTAATTGCTATTACTAATGTCAAGCCTTTTTCCTGTGTAATATTCCCACAATTAATCAAAATATTTATATTATGTTGCTCCCCATATGATATTGCTATTTTGTGTTCTGTTTTGCTCCAGGACCTTATAGTGGGTTTTTTTTTTTTTTCCTGCAGATTACACCCAGTCTCCTGGTAGCCATTCAACAGGCTTCCTATTTCTCGTCATCTCAGTCATGAGCATATAAATTTTATTAACAGTTATATTTTTGCTTATTTCTCTCTTCTGAGGGAAAAAACAGTTGCCTGTTGAAGTGAAAAGAACAGGGTTTTTATAGTGTTTTTAAATCTGGTTACAATGGGGCTTAGATGTCATTATCACTTCTTCATTTTCTAACTCTTGACAAGTAGTTTAGACTGTGAAGTAGTGATAATGAGTTCCATATATAGAGTTTTTGTAAGGATTCAGTGAAGCACATCTATCCACAGTAATGTAAACAGGATTTAGCAAGTGTATAGGTTGGTTTTTGTCAACTTGACACAAACCTAGACATCTGGCAAGAGGAAATCTTAACTGAGAAAATGTGCTGGCAAGTTTTATATCAGCTTGAAACAAGCTATAGTCATTTGGTGAATAACAGTCAAACCAAGGCAGCTGATGTTAGCCTCAGGCCTACACACACATGCACACACCTTATACATACATAGACCATACATGCACATTTTTTAAACTTCTTTTATTTTTTGTTCACAATACTTTTAAAGATCCAGTATGCCTTAAAGAAGATTTTTGATAGGGAATTGGACTGTGTTCATGGATATGGATATGGATATGATACAGTGGATCATACAAGGATATGTATATGATGCAATGGATGTTAAAACAAGTGTCAGAGAGTATAAAATAGTTCACATTTTTTATACAGATTTAAAGCATGTCTAGGGTAAAGTTTATGTCTCTTACTGCTTCTTTTGCTTTTCTTTGGAGATTTATTGTAAGTTTAATGATAGATCCACATCAATTGCTTACGAGTTTTAATGAAATATAACAGAAGAGAACATTTCTGCTCTTTGCTTTTGACACTCCTTTTTTCTTTCCACTCTTCTTTCTCCAGAATGGTCCCAGTGCCAGGTCATGTCATAAAATGTGCATTGACATTCAACGGAGGCAAATCTACACGTTGGGCCGTTACTTGGATTCCTCTGTGAGGAACAGCAAGTCTCTGAAAAGTGACTTCTACCGTTACGACATTGACACTAATACCTGGATGTTGCTAAGTGAAGACACTGCTGCTGATGGTGGACCAAAACTGGTGTTTGACCATCAGGTTGGATGCAGTTAAATGATGGTAGAATTAACTAGTGCTGAGTAATTTTTGCTCTTAGAGGTCTATTTTAGAGTTTTTGTGGTGTTAGCTAACTGATGACACTATTGGTTGGTAAAAAGATAATTATTTCAGGAAGTGTAAGGTATTATTACATTCTTTTATTTTTGATATAGGATAAATATTAAACTGCTAATATTTATAGAATTAACCTATTTAAAACTTTAGTATAGCAAATAGATGAAGCAATATTAGGAAAAACAAGTTTAGAGGTTTAAAATATATATAAACTATAACAGTTACAATTTACCCTGTTAATATTTTTTATTCTGTTTCCCTGAAATTTAAAATCATTTGCTAATAAGTTTAAAATCTAGAGTTAGACTAAAATATACTTTGTCTTGTTTCTAATCAGAAATTTAATACAAAGCTATGTAAAATTTGGCACATTCTAGATTAAGTTGAAACTCATCGTGTAATGGTGTTATGGACAAGACAATTGTTTCTTCCTCATCCCTATCATAGTCAAAGACAACAGTAACTGCTTTGTTGTTCACATAGGAAGTTTTACTCACTTGACCTGTTTACAGCAGTTTTCAGCCTGTGGGAGAGATAAGATCTGTTTTACTTTATCAGCTGGCATTGTGATAGAGTTGTGCTGCTTTCCAGCTTTGGCCTAAAGTCTTACATTGCAGCTGAGTCCCAGGCTTTTATTTATTGTTTCTTTATAGATTGTTTTGCTTTGCTTTGAAATGATCCTATTTTCATGTTTTTGTTAATACATGACTAGGTATAAAAGAATGATGAAGAACTATATCAAGTACTGTAGGTGAAAAATAAAAATGTTAGGATCTTCTGGTTGAGTTTGGAACTTGTACAGGGTCTTTATGGCTGAGTTTCCAAAGCCATTCTTCCTGGCATCCTGTGTTGTTCTGGGAAAAAGAAGTCCAAGAAGTTAAGCTGATTCTGATCATCTAAGAACAGAATGCCAGCACATGATATTGTTAGGGAACAGTTTATTCTTTTGATCAAAAGTTGCTAATATTTTACCAAAAAATACTGAATTTTGCAAAAAATTACTTGTATAGGTTTGAAAATAGGAGAGCTATGGCATAGTCTGGCCATAGCTTACAGTTGTGTATAGCATCTGTTTGTCTTGAGTTTGAGAAAACAGGATGCTCCTTGGATGTTGGCTACTATTAAATAAATAATGCTAAGTTTTCAACTGGTCACTTGGTATAAGAGAACCAGGGAGATGGAGAAACCAGAATTTGGTCCTAATTCAGCCAAACAATTATACTTTTATGATGCTGAGCAGGCAGCACCTGTCTAAGCCTCCAGTGTACATTTGATTTCATGTAAATAAAGCTGCAAGTTAGAGCTTTACTAACTCATGTTCATCACACTCCAAACATTATTTGGAGTTCCATGTTGTTTTTTTGCTTAGTTTTCAAGAACAGCAAGAATTCCAACATAAAGTTTTTTAAAAGCCATATGTAAATCACATGTCCAGAAAAACTGGGAGCCAGAGAAAGGTCGTAGTACCCCTAAGTTTAATTTAAAAAATCAGAAAAGCCTGTTACATGTGCTAAAGCCCACACTGTGCAGTGAAGACACTTGAGATATGGGGGGAAACCCTGCAGTGGTACAGCAGAATCTAAGTGGCAAGAACAGAGCAATAACAGGGGAGGCAGAGCATTAACCTGTAGCAGTGTCAGGAAGCCCAACAGGTTTAAGAGAGCAGTGTGTTCTAAAAAGAAAACATACTTTGATAGGTGGGGGACACTGGCTTCCTTTGCAGTAGTCAGTGACCTAAGGAAATTCAAATCTTGAGAACCAGTCAGTGAGATGGCTTATTGGGTAAAGGTGCTTGTTGCCAAGTTTGGTCTCTAGCATCCACAGCATGAAAGGAAATAACTGACTCCTGCAAGTTATTCTCTTGACATCTGTATGCACACTGGAACATGCATGCCCACATACAGGTATATAAGCATGTGCATACAGAATCAAAATAGACAACTGTAATTTTAAAAAGACACCTTGAGATAGACCTTTGCTAAACCAGATGAGATCTTAGAATTAGACAAGACATGGCTTTACAGAAACACACCTCTGTTCAGTTGCACCAGGGCCCTTAAACACTACTTACTGTCCCTCTTCCATAGAACTCTCTGCAAACTGTTGGGTCCAAGGAAAACCAACTCACTTATATGTGAAAAATTATAAACGGTAACCAACCAACAACAGATCTTTAGAAAACTACTTTAAAGGAAATAGTAGAGGGGAAAGTACTTTCCTTCATACAAAAATGTATAAGAATTGCTTTTCAGCATTCTATCAGTTTAATGACATACTGAAGCTTGACACTGAAGAGAACTATAAAGTATAAATTGAACAATACAGACGTGATCACCAAATGGTAAGAGTAGGTGAAAGAAACTAACTTAGGAAAGAAATGAGGACTAATGAAATAGCTCAGTGGGTGAATGGGCTTGTGGCCCAAGGTTGCCAGCCAGCTACATCTAAGGCATATGAATAACACTAAATTTAGAACATTATTTTTAGTCAGACAGAGTTATTAATCCACTTAGAACTAAAAGGAGACTGTTTGTATATCTACTTTTGCTGTTTTGGCTTTCTATTGCTGTGATAAAATATCTGAGGCACTTATAAAGAGAAAAGACGAGCTGGGAGGTGGTGGTGCATGCCTTTAATCCCAGCACTTGGGAGGCAGATGCAGGCAGATCTCTGTGAGTTCAAGGTCAGCCTGGTCTACAAGAGCTAGTTCCAGGATGGACTCCAAAGCTACAGAAAAACCCTGTCTCAAAAAATAAGCACACACAATAAAAATAAAACAAAGAAAATGAAAAGATGTATTTTGGTTCATAGTTGTAGAGAGTCTAAGGTCAGGTGGCACTATTGCTTTGGGATTATGGTAAGGACACACATTAGTACAGTCATGTGTCAGAACCAGACTACTTATGTGAACAGGTGCACAGAAGAGAAGGGCAGGCTGAGTCTCACAGTCTTTGCATTCACAATCTTAATGGTCTAATGATCTTCCAAAGGCCACACCACTGAAAGTCTACAGCATCTGTCAGTAGTGCCACCATGGTGCCACCCTATGAACATATTCACCTTTGCGAGACTGTAGCAAGTGCCAAGAGACAAAAGAGCAGCATTTTAAAAAGTGTTCAAGGAAAGGTAGTGTGAACCAGATTTTCAAGATCTGACCAAACTGCCCTTTAAATATAAACACTTTTAGAAATTAATAGGGCCAGGAGTTGGTGGTGCATGCCTTTAATCCCAGTACTCAGGTGGCAGAGGCAGGCTGATCTCTGTGAGTTCAAGGCCAACCTGGTCCAAATAGCGAGTTCCAGGACAGCCAGGGCTACACAGAGAAACCCTGTCTTGAAAAACAAGACAAAAAATTGACAATCTCAGTGTCTTGGCCTCTTTTCTGGACCAAGTAATTGACAGGGCAAGAACATACTTTCAGTGACCTCCTCACAAGGATCTGCAGGGAGGAGAGCACATTAGACACTGTGCTGAGCAGCAGCAGCAGTGCGGGGAGCTTTGGTTTCCTGAAGGTAGATCAGTTCCTGCCAGGAGAAACCAGGATTTGGCTTAATATTGCAAAGCCTGAGTTGTAAAAGCCCAGAAGACTTTATGCCTTGAACAAATATTAAGTTGTGCATTAGGGACTAAATAACAGGGGATCCTCTAGTCTGATAAAGTATCAATTACCTGAGATAATTTGTAAAATGTAGAAAAAGAAAATTGGGCCATCTACTGTTTATTGGGCTTTAGGAATTATGTAACCTGACAGAGTAGATAGTTTTCCAGTTTTTAAATCAGTTAGGGTTTTTTGTTTGTTTATTTGTGGTTTTTTGAGACAAGTTCTCATTTTGTAGCCCTAACTGTCCTGAAACTCACTATGAAGACGAGCAAACTCAAAGACATTTGCCTTAGCCTCCTGAGTGCTGAGATTAAAGGCATGTGCCACCACACCCACTAGTCTCAAATCGATGTACAAATTTTTATGAAAATATCACCATTTGTCATAAGTTTTTATAATCATTTTTCAAGATATTAAAAACTATTAAACAGAGCCTGGAAATGGCTGGACAGTTAAGAGCATGTGCTATTGTTGCAGAGGACCCACGGTCAGTTTCGAGCCCCATGCCCAGTGTCCCACAACTACCTGTAACTACAGCTCCAGGGGATCTGACACCTTCTTTTGAGCTGCTGGGGCACCTTGTGTACATGTGCACATGCGCATGCATAGACAGGCACACATATGCATGATTTAAAATAAAATAAATGCTTTAAGTATAGAATAAAAAATAAAATAAAAAAATGAAGAACTTTAAACTGGGTAAAAAGCATTAAGATACCTAGAGTGATTAAAATTTGTTGATAATGGACCCTTATTAAGAAATAAACAGACCACGAGATGGTGGTGCACACCTTTAATCTCAGCACCCAGGAGTCAGAGACAGGCTGATACCTGTGAATTCAAGGCCATCCTGATCTACAGAATGAGTTCCAGGACAGCCAAGACTGCTACTCAAGAGAAATCTTGTCTCGGAAAAACAAACAAATAAAAAACTATGTCCCTTAGTACAGGAGTATATAGTGTATAAATAAAGTTATCTCTGTTTCATGTCCTGTAAGCTGGAAGTGTGGAGAAGAATCTTCATGCTGATACTCTGCTCCTCCTGTTTTTTATGAATTAGCAAAATAAAAAATGTGTATATGTAGCCCTGATGACAGTTATGAATGCCACACCAAAAACCACCAAAAGGAAAGAGCAACACCAGGCTATGTAGAGAACTGTCTCAAATTCTCTCTCTCTCTTTGCTAGAATCTTTCTTTTTTTGAAGTGCTTTTTTATTGGCTTTTAAAAATTAAAGAGTAATTCTATGACAAAAGCAGTTTGGTGGAAGAAGAGACTCAAACTTGTAACAGCTAGTACTGTGCTTCACTGAGAGCACAGCTGTTTTGTGTACCTACTAGATTCTTCAATTGTAAATGCTCCTTGCTTTAATATCTGAACTCCAGCTTGACTTTGAGATAGAATTTGATTGTTACTATTTTCTGACAGTCGTTTCCTCATATGTTGTTTTGTGGAGGGCTATATTTTTACTTTAAGGAGTGTAAAAATCAAGGTTGGCTTGCATTACATAGCTTAATTCAGTGAAAATTAAATTAATAGTGTAAAAAGAGACAGTTCTTCACCCTATGGTATGGAAGTCAGTCTGGTGGCAAGTTTGCAAATGTCTTTTTTTTTTTTGGTTTTGAGACAGGGTTTCTGTTTGTAGCCCTGGCTGTTCTGGAACTCATTCTGCAGACAAAGCTGGCTGTCCTGGAACTTATTCTGCAGACAAGGCTGACCTTGAATTCTGAGGCAAATTGCCTTTGCCTCCCAAGTGCTGGTCTTAAAGTTGTGTGGTACCACTTCCCGGCTTGTTGTATTATTTTACAATATGAAGAGTTTTGTAAAATAATTGTAGAGGTTTGTTTAGCTAAATCATTCTAGTTTGTAGGTTGGGTATCTGCTCTCTTGCCAAACAAGTAACAAGTAAGATACTTCCCTCTAAGGAGGATGGAGAGGAGTGTATGATAACAGTTCATCCATAGAGTTATGATCAGTGTGCACTGTTAGTAAAACCCAGTATATCATGATTCATTGTTGGCTCTGGTAAAAATCATGTACCATAGCATCAAGAAAACAAAGTTACTTAACTCAGTATATTCATTTTTATTGGGATAAATGAAAATTGAAAAGGTATTTAGAAACCTATCCTCAGTTTCTGAACAATATCATAGTATGTGTGTACAATAATTCAGAGATGTATTTAGTATCATTAAGAGCAAAGTTCAGGATTTCTTTGAGGATGTGAAAACATACATACTGATTTCATTTTGGCACATATGACAGGAACAAACTAAAACTGTTTAATCTGTTGCTTTGTTCTCATAGATGTGCATGGACTCAGAAAAACATATGATCTACACCTTTGGTGGTAGAATTTTGACATGTAATGGCAGCGTAGATGACAGCAGAGCTAGTGAACCACAATTCAGTGGTTTGTTTGCGTTCAACTGCCAGTGTCAAACCTGGAAACTTCTTCGGGAGGACTCCTGTAATGCTGGCCCTGAGGACATCCAATCTCGAATTGGACATTGCATGCTGTTCCACTCAGTAAGACTATTCTGTGTCTTGTGTACCTTTATAGGAAGAAATCAGTAGGAAAGCAAAGTTTTCCACTAGAAATGAACACTAGCAGTGAGCTGTCATTTAGTCATTTCCATCAACTTAGGAACTCCTAAGTGATTGTGACCTGAAGATAAAGGTAGACACTCTATTCCCTATTTTACTGGCTACCTAGCTGTTGGATAGTTAGCTCTCTTTTTTAGGACTTAACCATTTGCAAACTTTTCTTAGCAATTAGGTAGATAATTTTGAAATTACTTTTTCTGTTGCTACTCTCAATTAATTACATACTGATTATATAGAATTGGAAAAAGAGTTTACTGACAAAAGCAAAATAATCTTTAGCTTTTTGAAGTAGGTGATCCTTCTTTCTGTGAACAAAGTATTAGAACACATGTTATATAACTTGCATGTTTTAATATGTTCTTTATATGAAGTATAAAGGAGATAATAGTGAATTTCAGTGTACATATCTGTCAATTTGATCAGTAAACGGTCTGTATTTTTAATGTATCTCCTATTTTAATTATATTCCCTATTATTTTTAGAGCTTATTACATTTTATTATGCAGGAAGACCTCAGCTAAGATGTCTTTATTTAGCAGACCTTTCATATCTTTGAGCTATGCATCCACAGATTCAAGCAACCATGAACTGAAAATATTTTTTAAAATTTTTTGTCTCCACTGAACATATATAGACTTAAAAAAAAACCCAAACCTTTATTTACTAAAAACTGCTCTCATGTCCTACAGTCTGTACTAGGTATTAAAAGTAATGCAGAGATGATTTAAAGTACATTAAGAGGATATATGTATGTTATACACAAATCCTAAGGAATTTGGGGGTCACCCGATTTGTGAATCAGGATGAGGACCTGTGCTAATAAACTCGTCATTTCTATCTGGAGGCTTGATTTATAGTCGCTATCCTTTCGGGGAAGCCAGGAAGAGACATACCAGCACTTTACCAATACTGTGGCTGATTGTAGGGTGTCAGGAGGCACCTAATGATGTCATGTTTCTTGTATATATTAGTGAGTTTAGGAATTATTAGTTCGAGTGATCAATTATGAAATTTCCTGTAACCTTTACCTACTGATATTCAGTGGGTATTCATTGTCTAGATTTCATTAGTTATCGCAAAATGGTGATTTTTCTGGTATTGTTGTTTCTTCTACACTTATTAACTGTAATCTTTGGGGGGGTTGGTTTTTTTGATTTTTGGTTTTTTGAGACAGGGTTTCTCTGTGGACAGCCCTAGCTCTCTCCTGGAGCTAGCTCTTGTAGACCAGGCTGTCCTCGAACTCACAGAGATCNGCCTGCCTCTGCCTCCTGAGTGCTGGGCTTAAAGGTATGTGGCTATTTTTGTTTTGTTTTTGTTTTTTTAAAAAGAACAACAAAACATCCTCTTTATGTCATGACTTGTTTGGTTACTCTAAAATGAAACCATATGATTCTTGGGCCAGGTCTAATGATGCACACTTGTGATCCCAGCACCTTGGAGACTAAGACAGGCAGACCATGAGTTTGAGATCAACCTGGGCTATGCACAGCAAGTTCAAGGCCCGAAACACATAGAAAAACCTTGTCTTAAAAAAATCTAAATGAATTGTTGGGTGTGGCAGTACATGCCTTTAATATGAACAGAGGCAATGGGAACCTCTGTGAGTTTGAGGCCACCCAGGTCAGCCAGAGCTTTGTAGTAAGACTCTATCTCAAATAAATAAATCTAAGTGAATGGATAGATACCTGATTGTTTTTTTGATTTGCATGTTAATGAATTCAGTTTCCAAAGTTAACCAGTGAGGTAGTAAAAAGCATTGTAATTATGAGCTCATGAATTTTTTTATATACATCACACTTTAAATTCAGTGTTGTCATTTTCCTCTACACACACACACACACACACACACATTTGTTTTTTGCTAAAACAAAGGACAAATCATGAGTTCTCACTGGTAAATCTAATTCAAATTAAGTTGTTTTTTGGGTTTTTTTTACCTAGTCACTTTGGTTTTTGTGCTTGTTTATCTTTTAAGGCCGAAGTCTTATTTGTATTACATTACTTGTTTCATCTGTGAAAGTTTTTCAGTTGTCAAAGCTAACAGCAAAATCACTAGTATTTGCAATATTAAAATTGCTTTCAGTTTAATTTTTAATTTAGTACTTAGACTATAAGGATATATTATCAAAAAACTGAATTAAAATTAGTATTATGCTTCTGATTGTGGTGAGAATTCTGTGTATACATAAAGTCATAGCTTTATATACAGATAGTTTTTTCATTTTTTCTTGTTTTTAAATTCAATATTCTAATAAAAATATATATGGTTATAAAATAAAACTAAGTCAAGGTACTTTTATAGATAGCTCTGTGTTTTATTTCAAGCACAAGAAGGGGTTGTCCTTCATTATGTTTTGTTTTATCCAATGACATTTCTTGCTTGCTCGCTTATGCTCCCTTTTGCTCTCTCACAGTCATACAAAGGCAGCAGCCCTTGCTGTTTGTCCCAGTAGGTGGTGTGCAGGGCCTCAGCATTGCCTGTTGTGGCATGAAGAGAGCTGCCTCTCTCCTCCTCATCCAAGCACAGGAAGGTTATGTGGGATCTCTCAGGAAACTACTGTTAAGAGAGCTGGAAAGTTGGAAAGATCATTCTGAATTCTTCATTGGAAATGACAACTCCCTTCCTTTTTCCTTTTTTTTTTAGAAAAATCGTTGCCTATATGTCTTTGGTGGCCAGCGATCTAAGACCTATTTGAATGATTTCTTTAGTTATGATGTGGACTCTGATCATGTAGACATAATTTCAGATGGCACCAAGAAAGACTCTGGAATGGGTAAGAATATAGAATATCTCTCTCGTGCTCTAAATATTTTTTGTTTCTTGACAGGGTTTCTGTGTAGCTTTGGGGCCTGTACTGAAACTAGCTCTGTAGACGAGGCTGGCCTCAAACTTACAGAGATCTTTGCCTCCCAAGTGCTGGAATTAAAGGTGTGCGCCACCACTGCCTGGCACTCTAACTACTTTTTATAGAAAACTGATGTCCATTTTCTTCTCTTTCTAACCGTCCTTCATACTTTCTTTACTTCTTTAATTGAAATAATTCTGAATAAGAGGAATAAAACTCTAATTTCATTTGTTTAAAAATATAGGATTTACTATTTCTTTTAAGCAGAAATACAAGTTTCTGAAGTTAACATGTATGTGTGTGTGTGTGTGTGAGAGAGAGAGAGAGAGATCAATCTTAAGAAGTATTCTGCATTTGCTGATGCTGTCTACTTGTTTTCACTGCAGTGAGCTATAGATGAAGCATCAACATAGTGGAGTCTGCTGTTCTAAGGGAGTCTTCATGCAGTCCATTATACCTGCAAGCTTACAAGATGGTCATTTAAATAGCTGATCTCCTGCTACTAAGGTGGCTCTTTACTAAGCTCATGCACATTGCCCTGGCATGGCTAGTAAGACACCATACTTACTGTTTTTAAAAGTCTTATTTTGATCCTTTTTAGTAATTGCTTTACCAGTGAATACTATATAGAAGAGTCGATTTGATTAAGGCCCAGTTTGGCACTGGGGTTAGAAATTAGATCAGCTTGCTTTTCATTTTAGCTGCCATTTATAAAAAAGATCCTTTTATCAATGGTGCTTTTACAAAATACATTTTTAAATACTTGTGTCAGAGCAGCGGAGGTAACTGTGTCAGTAAAGTGCTGTTGCACAAGTGTGAGGAGCCCAGTTCAGATCCCCAGCACCCATTCAAAAGCCAGGCATGGTTGTGTGTGTCTGTAAGCCCAGTGCTGGGGAATAGAACAAACAGGTCATTGGGGCTTGCTGATCAGCCAGTCCAGCTGGATCAGTGGGACTCTGTCTCAGAAAACTTGTAAGTTAGAGAACAGTAGAAGAAAAGGCCCAATGTTGAGCTCTGGCCTCCAGGGGCACTAAAACACACATCCACCACTCACCCCCACACACACATATATAGCCACAAATACATATGTTGTAGGTATCATTTATTTACAAGCAGTATTTTGAGTAAGCCTCTTTTAATTAAAGTAGTTATTTACAACTTTGTTATCCTTAGTCACAGTTATGACTAGCATAGTTGTGGCAGTTCTTTTTGTTGTCGTAATTAGAAAAGTAATGATCTTATGGTAGAGAATCTAAAACAACACCAAAAAACAAGCCAGAATGATACCAAAAAAATCTTAACCATCCAGAGATAATATTGACATTTTGATGCATCTCATAATCCTTTAAGAGGGTATTTGTATCAAATTTTATTTCGAATATTTTAAATTTTATATTTATTTTTTGTGTTTTTTTCTTTATCTAGTTTTATTGCTGAGCTAAAAGTAACAGAAAGGCCAGTTACCTCATTCATTAGTCACTGCTCCAGCCAATTCTTCCAAAATCAGAACTACAGTTCTGCTGTACATTGTTTGAGTTTTTAATTGGTTTATAGGGAATTAACCACACAAAACAAACAAATCCATTCATTAATTTAATAATATTTATTGATTATCTACTAGCATTTAAGGTATATAGACCCTCTCTCCTCAAATATCCTATTGTCTTCTATTTACCAAGGAGTTTTCTAGGCACTAAGGATCCATATGTGGACTCTGGGGATTAAGCTAATTTAAAAAGCTCATATTCCAGTGAAGAGTGACCTGCAGTTGCATTCTGAGCACTGTGAAGAGAAGAAGTTGGAGGCTGTTTTAATGAGTAGCATGAGAGTGTCATTTAGATAAAGTAGTTTGGGAAACCATCTCTGCGGAGGGACTGAAGATGAGTAGAGAATTAGGAAGAACCACCCAAACAAAGGATTTTTCCCCCTAAATAAAGTTATTGAAGTATTTAATTTCTGGGTCTAGATTTGATGTCTTTTGAAGATATCAGTCTTGTCTAATAATATGTTTCCAAGTGGCTGATTTTTACAGTAATCCTAGGAGTTTCATTGCTCAAAAAGCTCCAATGTGTGCACATGTTTACATTGTTTACTGAGAAGTTTTCTGGCAGTGTTGAACATCTGCTTTGTACCAGCTGGAAAATGCTACTGAAACTCTTACAGAGCTGTACTTGAATTGAAGAATATATTGGCTCAATTGACCTATCAGAGTTCAACTGAAACTACATTTTTGCTTCTTTTTTTTGTCTGCCCTCATCTATACCTCTCCTTTCCTCCTTCCTTCCTTTTCCTTCCTTCCTGTTCCCTTTCTCATTCCTTCCCTTTCTGCTTTCCCTCTTACTCTCTTAGAGGGTTCTAGTACCTGGCAGGGATTGAGAGCCTCAGTCTAGTGCTCAGATCCTATTTCAGTTCTTATCAGGTGGGCTTACCTAGTGCCTCAGTGCACTTGTAATTTGCCAGGATTAATTTGAAGAAAAGTGGTGGCCTACTCACAGCCTCTCTTAGTGGAGGCAGACTGACTCTCTAGCTTGGCTGGTACTGTTGAGTATCTCAGTTTTCTCCAGAAGGTGTCCTCATCACCCTCAGGTGACATTGATTCAACCAGTAACCTCAGTTTTGTAGCATGTCTCTGCCTTTTGCCTCTTTATTCTGTACTAATCTGAGCTGTCTCACCCATTTGCCCTTTGTCTTCTTCTCCCCATCTGCCTCACCTCTTCCCAGCCCATTCTCTACTGCATGACTCACGAAGGACAAAACCATAGGCCTAACGTTTAATTTGTAGATGGTTTTTGATCACTTACCAGGTGCCAAATGACAAACTAGGCACTAGGAATACAGGTATGAGTATGGGCTTTGTCTTCCTATGCCCTTTTTGTTCATGGAAAAGACAAGTAAGTTGATCTGACTTTTTGATTAGAGCTAATTCTGATAAGAAGAATCTTTATAAACAGCCTGCCTGCATGATGGGCTGAAGCTTGGCCCTGCAGCCCTGTACTGCTTGTTTCATCAGGACCAAGTAGTACCTTTAGAGATAACATGCGTTTTCTTGTCTTTGAACTTCTACCATGCTATTTCCCCAGTTTTTCTATCTTACCTCTAAAATCTAATTTTGGTCACCTCTCATATTTTATCTTGTAGATTTTGGTCTCTTGAAATTCTTTCCTAACACCTCAAGATAGTTTAGGAACTAAAGCATGTGGTTCTGACCTTAATTGCTAGCACTATTACAGATGCAACCTTGACTCTGCATTTCAGAGGCGTTGTGAAACTCTGGGGGAAGGACACATCCATAAATCTCCTTTTAAAATATCCTGCACAAAGTTAGATTATTCAGAAAAGCTCACATCAGGAAGTATTGTGTTTGCATAGAATTATTTTTACCTTTAATCAGTGTACACTTAAATTTTATTTTACCTCACTAGGGCACTACTTTTAAGGCACTAATTTTTTTTAGTAATGAAGTGAAACACTATTGAATTTCTCACATTATTAAATGTTCCTAGAAAATACCCATTATGTAGATATTTGGTAATGTATTAAACCATTCCAGTGCTTATTAGCTGTTTTTTTTGAAGTTTTTATATTTCAGTTAATTACTGTAATTTGAAATAGACTTAATATATAATTATAAGTTTGTACTTCACTCATGTGGGTTATTTGATTAAGACTACATTTACAATGTGAGTTTTACATTGTATTGTTTGAAATCATAGAGCAGAATTTTTAACAGTTGAGATCCCCAGTTAGAGACAGTTTATCTCTTATAGCAAAATTGCTGCTTTCTGTTGATGTTTTCCATGTGTCAAGCACTGTAAGATCTCCAGCCATTGCTCTTTATATTTATTTAAATATATTATCTTAGATTTAACATCAATATCTAGAAAGACAAATCTTTTTATTTTCTAACTTGGCTCGGTTTTTTATTTTCTAACTTGTGTATAACAGTTTTGCTCTTCCCTTAGAAGAAAATTATAATTTAAACTGGTGGATGGCAGTTGCTTAGAAAGAAGGAGATTTTTTAGCTTTGTGTTTAACATCAAAATTCAGTATGCTAAAAGTTGGTCTATTTCTATGTTGCCTTTGGCATTAGTGCTGTGAGCACAAGCAGTTTAGCATACTTTTCACATGTAAGTTCTGTGTTTACCAGCACTTGAGAATTATGTTTAGAAGATAATTTGTCACCCGCTTAACTTTGTAAATTGCTGTAGAGCATCTGTATTAGAATGCTTCTGTTTGGTTGAGGCCAGCAGTGTATGTGGAGCCTTCCGATGTTGCAGATGCATTGGTGATGCAGAGCTCCTAGGGTCTCATCCAGCTAATGTAGTAGCTTCCTGTTTACTTGTTTTGGTTTTTAAATTATGTCTCTTCTGCCTTCCCCTACTTGCCACTCTTTATTCCATGTGTTCTAGCTATTGTAGCAGATTGATGTATTGGATACAGTAAATTGAATCAAAAGACTTGGTCTCTCTTCATCTAGGTCTTCACCATTAGCAAAATTGTATAACTTCTCTGGACCTGATTATCCATCTGAAAATGAGAGGGTTGACCCAGCTGAGCTCAGAGTTTCATCCATCCCTGAAAGTATTAGATTTCACCTTTTTTTTTCTATTATACCAGGGTGGTATGAATAATGCCTGCAACGTCTTGGTTTTCTATCAGTTTATTTTCATGGAAACCTTAAAAGCAAAATTATCCTTTAATTTTTCTCATGGGACTATGTTTATTATGCTTATTGACATTGAAGAAAGCAAAAAGATGAAAGAAGTTGCTTTGGATTTGCCCCTTTCACATTATTCCAATGAGCAGGACCAAGTTTGGCAGTACAGAGACTCCCAGCTAATGACTTGTTATTCTTAATATTAATTACTAAGTTGGAATGATAATTTTTCTTGTTCCATTTTTGAGACAGGGTCTTATGTAGCCCAGACTGGCCTCTAACTCGCCATGTAGTGGAGAATTTTGATCCTTTTGCCTCACCTCCCGAGTGTTGGAATTACATGTGTGCACCACAATTCCTAGTTTATGGAGTACTGGGGATTGAACACATGGCACACATACAAACATAGATGCATGCAAAACACTCATACAGATAAAATAAAAATAAGTCTTTGTGAAAAAAATAATAATTCACACTGTTAGTGCCTATTTAGAAGGCATCGTCCCTTTTCCTTTTTATTGTTTTGTTTAATGGCACAGTACCAGTGCCAGGGATGAATCGTAGTCACAGTCTGCCATCATTATCCTTTCACAGATTATGTCACTTTACTATGTCAGTTCTAGCTAGCCACACATGGCAAAGTGTTGTATGGTGTTTAGAAAATGTCCTTTCTAATGACAATAGAGAGGTGCTGAAGGAGTCCACTCCAGCTCTTAAATGCTCTTTGTAAGTGTGTGACTCTTAGAGCTGAAGCTGGCAACTTTGAGGAAAGATGGGCAGACCAAGACGTTGGACAGGTGTGAACTTAACACCTTAAGTTAGTTGATCTGTTAGGACAACCCTGAAGTTGGCACAGGTTTCTTGGGTTTCTCTGTGTCTTGGATTTGAAAATAGTCTAACAGAGAAACCATAGAGAGCTGTCTTGTTTCATGTTTCTTCAGTTGTTGTGAAATTGTTCTTTGCCTATGTCTTAGCTAAAGAAATTAGTAATGAGTATGTTCTTTGGACCATGAAGCAAAATAGAGGTGATATTAATTCGTTAATTAATAGCATAAATTTCTTCAGAAAATGAAAGAACTTTAAAAATATTTTCTGTCCCCCCGCCCCCTGTTGTCTTGTAAGTAGAAACTTCTGGCATCCCTGCTTATCTTCTGGTCAAACCAAGAAAGGAGAAACAAATAATATTCAGACTCTCACTACTTTTGACTTCTTCTTTCATTAGTCCTGTTTTAAGTTTAAAGATGCTAACAAAAAAGTAGAAAAATGTGGACAGAAGTTTCTGTTCTGCCAGGTCTTGCAGCCGCTCAGTCCTAAAGAAACACACAGAGGCTTATATTAATTATAAACGGTTTAGCTCAGGTTTGTTATTAATTAGCTCTTTCAACCTAATTTAACCCATAATTCTTGTTCACATTTAGCCACATGGCTTGGTGCCTACTCTCAATGAGGCATTCTTGTTTTGCTTTCTCAGCATCTGGCTGGTGACTATCTCTGCCTTTCCTCTTCCCAGAACTCTTAGTCTGGTTGTCCCATCTATACTTTCTGCCTGGCTGTTGGCCAATCAGTGTTTTATTAAACCAATACGAGTGACAAGTCTTTACAGTGTACAAAAGCATTGTCCCACAGCAGGAAATTTGAAGCATTATTGTAATTTTTAGACAGACCAAAAATAACAGACTGGCAGATATTTGCTGTATAATTCCTGTTTTCAGACAAGTGTGTGTTCAGAAAGTATGTGGGATTAATTTGTGATCTCAGGCAAGTGTACATTCAGAATGTGTGCAGTATTAACTTGTGATCTCAGACAAGCGTGTTTTCATAATGTGTGTGTGGTTAACTTGTGATCTCATTTACTTCTCTGCTTGACTCACTTCTGTGAGTCAGTGTGTGGAGACTTGTGAAAGTTTCTGGCATTTGGTCAAGCTTTTTAAAAGCAGTTGAATTGAAAAGCATTTTAAATCACATGTATTACAAATCTCTTATATCCCCCACACACTGCTCCTGCCACCTCTTAAAAACTATTAAAGTGAAAATACAGCCTTGTTTTCTTCTTGGGAAGAAATAATACAGAAGACCAGATTAATAGTTATGGAATGTTAGGATAAAATACTCTTTTTTTTTTAACCTTTGGTTCTTTTGGAGTTTTGATTTTTATTCAGTCCAGTTTTTAGTTTTATTATTATAAAAATGGTGCATTAATTAATAAAGCAAGGTTCAAAGAATGTAGGATGTTTTGGTACAAAGCATTATTGCCAGAGTAGTAAGCTAACGTCTGCTAATTTTTTTACCCAAATTCAACTGAGGAGTAAAAATGAGAGGCAAGTGGAGTCTAAAAATGCAGTCTAAGTGATCCAAAGCATCTCTCTTCGAACTGCTTTGAATTATTAATTCTTGGCCCCTCCTTATAGAAGCACATAGCAGTAGCCCATTCATTGTCAGAATCCAAAGAGCATCATTGTGCAATGCATGTGACTTAGCTACGTTTCTGTTGCCTTGGCAAGATACCATGGCCAAGGCAACTTACAAAAGAAAGAGTTTAATTTGGGATTCATATTTCCAGAAGATTAGACCCCATGGACCATTATGGCAGGGAACCTAGCATTAGGCAGCTAAGAATGGCACTAGAGAAGTAGCTGAGAGCTTACACCTGATCCATAAACGGGAAGCAGGGACAGAGAGATACTGGGTGACCCCCAGTAATACTTCTTCCAACAAGTTCACACCTCCCAGTCCTTCCCAAAGAATTCTACCAACTAGAATGAAGCATTCTCACAGCAGGAACTTGGGTCATTTCTTCTACTTGTCTCTTTCGGTGAGTGGCTCCTGTTTTATTCCCCCAAAGGGTTGAAAAAATGTAGAATCCTCATGTAGGAATTTGTTAGTACACAGAAGTGGTTGACATTTTTTTGTGTATAGGCTTCACTCTGTTACAAGGAGCTGAGCCCCTTGTTTGTCCCGGCTAGCTTACACCTGAAATAACCACACAGAAACTGTATTCATTAAAACACTGCTTAGCCATTAGCGCTAACTTCTTATTGGCTAACTGTTAAATCTTAATTTAACCCATTTCCATTAATCTGTGTATTGCCACATGACTGTGGCTTACTGGCAAGATTCTAACCAGCGTCCTTTTCGGGCAGGAGATCCATGGAGTCTCTCACTCTGCCCTTCTTCCCAGCATTCAGTTCTGTCTTCTTTGCCTACCTAAGTTCTGCCC
>LOJH01002839.1:5733-28688 GCA_001685095.1 Ellobius talpinus
CTATTAAAAGTTGTTTAGGGATTAGGGCTCAGAGAACAGCTGGGTACCTTTGTTACCGCCAAGCTGCTGACTCAAAATGATGAAGAAGAAAAACAAAATCCTCACCGGGATGAAGAACCAGAGAGAAAAACCACCGACCACAGAGTTGGGTAGGGGGTAGTGGAGAAATAAAAACAGGGTTGGCCTTTGAAAACAGATTGCTCTGCCTTCCTGTCATGTAGGAGGTGAACAGGCATTTACTATTCCACATGGGACCTAATCCAACTCTAAAAGAAATACTACATGATAAAACGCTGCTCCAGCTGCAGGCTGTTTTCTCTTAGTCTCATGGTGCTTTGTTTGGGGAAACATTTGTTTCTGGGCTTACATTATGAGAATGACCATCTCAAGCCTCTCACTTTCTACAGGAATGCCGACCACAGGGGGGTCCCACTGGGTGTTAGGGGGAGACATCAACAATAAATACAATGCACAGAGCTAAGTGCTCCAGCCTTCTGGTTCCAGGCATCCAAGGCTGTGTGGATTCAGTTGTAAGTCATGGAGCAGCAGGTACTAGAAATACCTTTCATCTCTCACTGCCTTTGGGCAATTCTACACTGTCCTGGAAGAGGCAAAGTGGCAGAATGGATTTTCGCAGCCCCTTTTACAGATAAAACCATTGAGAGACTGAGTGTTCGAGCAGCCGAGCCAAGGCACAGCAACAGCTGGTGAGACAATGGGGATCCTGGCCTGCTATTGACTGTCCATTGGCACAGACGGATCCTCCAGAAATATTCTCTATATGCCTGTAATGTTAACAATGAACACCATGGCACGAAAAGGTTGTTCTTCAGTTTAGTGGAGTCAGAGGAAACTCAGCCAGTGGTGCTGTGTGAGGAAAATAGCAAGCAGAAAGGAATAAATTTTTTATATGAAGCTTTCCACCTCTTCTTGAAGAGAGAGCGAGAAACCTGAAAATCTTACTCCTATGTAGCCTCATTCTCTTTATGACAACTTTTCCAGAATAAACTCCTACAGCTCTCATAGTGTATGTGCTAGAGGACACGGCAGACACAGAAGCCTGTGCTATTGTGACTGTTAACGTCATGGTAAACAACAACAACAGCAACAAACAAATCTGTTCTCTCCTGTGTTTGCTGCCATGGTTCCTTCAGGTTGCTTTAGTTGTGTTTCTCAGTGCTTTGCTCATATCCGCGGGGTCCAGCTCAGAGTGTTACTATAGATAAGCATTTATGACTCTTTTAGCCACAGCTCATTGATTTCTTGGCATGTCTTTGAGAAACTAGATTCCTAGACATGGAGGAATTTCAAAGAAAGTTAGGCATGGAGCAAGAGTCAGGACACCCCATATGGGAGCATGATGGAAGAAACACTGAGGTGATTCTAGGACGGGGATCTCTTAGCAGTTATCAAAAGTCCCTGTCTTTGTATTCTTGCTTACTGCTGTGCCTCATTGAAACTCACAGTAGCCAGAAGAGTCTGAAGAATTAGTATCCCTCAAGAGGCAGGAGGGTGTTTAAGAGGATGGCTAGAAGCTGCCATAGCACAGTTTATAAAAGAATTCCTGGAGGGTTGGAGATGGCTCGGTGGGCAACCTACTTGCCCTGCAACCTGAGGACCTGAGGTCAAGTAGCAGAACTCATGTAAAGCTGGGCATGTGATAACAAATGATTAGTTCCAGCACTCCACCTATGTGAATACCCAGGGGGCAAGGTCCAGCTGAGAACAATACAGTGGCTCCGTCTCAAGTGCAGTAGAAGATGAAAACCAACATTTGGGAGTGTCCTACGACCTTCACACAAGTATGACCACAGCAACATAAATGAAACCACTTCTCTCTCTCTCTCTCTCCCTCTCTCTCTCCCTCTCTCTGAAAATTAATACACTAAAGTATCAATTAGGAGATTTCATCTTTTTAATACATGTTTAGGGAATATATATTGTAGTGAAATGCTGTCATGCATAAACCTTGAGGCCTTTTCATTCTACTCCGTGTTAAATGCTGTTCTTAGCAAGCTGGTGCCATCTGTGAAGTGTTAACAAGTATTTAAGGAAAACAAAGCCTGGTCATTTATTAAATTCACCAGATGACAGCAGAAGCTTTGGCTGAGTTCGGAAATCTGCTCAAGTCACGTGCACAGTCTCCTTGAAAGGCATTTGATCTGCAAATAACGATTTCACCTTCTGCCCCTTCCCATCACTTTCCTCTGAGCCGCTGTGAGTTCTATTCTTGTAAGCCCAACTTTAAATAGCATTTCCACTGGGAAGATGCAGCTCATTTATATGAACTTCTGCAGGTCTTTCTGGCAAGAGATACTTCAGCGCAACTCCCTTTGTCTGGAGGCCTCCACCCTTCCCCCATCCAGGAGGTGCCTCCTCAGCAGATGGGCTTCATCCACCCCACTTGCTCTACCTCACACCTGCGAGGTGTTTGTTCCTGGGGCCAGAACTTGCTGGGGCATTCAGCTGCCTGTTCAGCAGCTGCTCCTCTGCTCCCCAGTGAACATCTTCTAAGAACACAGCTCCTTGGCTGCTGTTGAACAGACAGAGGGGCAGCTGTGAAGGGCAGAAGAAAGCTGATGTTTCATTTTTTCTTTCTTTTGGAAATTCTGCTTTGGGATCTTGTTCCTGCTTACGATGCTTCCCCAGAAGCCCATTCTATTTAGCTCTCTTGCTAGGGAGCATTTTCCGTCAATTTCCAAAATGTATATAGTCCAGGCAGTTACGTAGACATAGATTTTACAATGTATTCTCGTTAGGAAACACGGCCTGGGTTCCTTTGTCCCAGAAGCCAAGGATTTAAGCAACCCACGAAGAACTCAGCTATTCTTATGTGTGATTCTTGAAGGAGAGGGCTTTCCAAGCCAGACTAGAAAAAGGAGACAATGTCTTTAGGTTGTCGAATAAACGACAAGATGCCCCCACATTCTGGCTTGGAGATCCAAGACTTGTCTCCCAGAAAATGTTTTCAGGGGTGATAGTGATATACCATTTTCTAACAAATTAAAAAAATACATGTTTAAGTAACTAATTTCCTACTTTCTCTGCACAAGGACTTTTGAATTTTTCTTTGTTTTGTTCAATCCTGTAGAAGAATAAAACAGCCATTTCTGTTGGCTTACTTGGAATTGCTGGTATGTTGGTGTGGCAGATTGTGAATGTGTGAAATGACTGTGGTTAGCTAGGAACACTGTAACGGTGATGAGTAGCTGCCACTGGAGTCCCTCTCTATACTAAATATTTTGCCAATGACAGGACCAACATCCCTGTTTTGGTATTAAAATACTTTACGAAAAATTAATTTGTGTATTAGCTTATAGCACTTTTACTCTAGAAAACACGCTCCTTGGGGTCTTTTGATGGATGGTTTGGAACTGGTTTCTATTATAACCCTTTCCTAACATCTGCTCAGTTAATACACAATCTTTCTGTGTTTGTGATTTATGCTTCAGAAGGGTTTGGACAGACAAAAGTGGACAAAGTCATAAATTTTTTATAGGGCATATTTTAAAGGACACTTTTAAATCCAGAACCTGTACTCTATGAATGGTATAGATGCCTTTTCTAAAATCAATCCAGTAAATAATCCCAAGGGAACTGTCATATTGATGAAGGCTTTCGCAGCTAACATGACTAACTTAGACAATCATAAGAGTTTGTATGCTGCTGCACATAGAAACACCTAATAGACTCTGAACTAAACTGGAGAAATGTTGGCTAAAGTCAATATGACCTCTTGGGTTGCATACATGCACTGCCCTATATATGGCAAATATTATATGAGGCTACTTTCAGTAAAAGCATTTAAATATCTTGTGGACTTTTCCATCAATACTTACACATTGCAGAAGCAGCATTACTTTTTAAAATTTTAAGGATGTCTTAGTGTATTCAATTCAGAACAAAATCCACTTTTTGAACACACTGTGGTCATAGCACAATAAGGATCTGCATATAGGACATAAATTATTAATTGAAGGGTATATATGAATGTGAGTTCCTATTAGTTTTTTCTGACTTCTTGCTTTCAATTCCTTATTTAAATAAGAAATGAATGTAAGTAACAGAAACTAATGCACATCCACATACAAGGCTGATATAATCTGACCTTCCAGGTAGATGATTTAATGTGGTCATTCAGTAACTATCTTTCAGTGGGCAAAATTGATTATCGTTGGAATGGTATCAGATACAGGTAGGAGTATAGTTTTAAGTAAAGAGCTCTGAGAATTAGGAAGTCTCACTACAGAATACTAAGAAAGAGTTAAGAATTTAAAGTAGAGCCCAGGGTTTTCCTGCTGGTGAAGACAATCACAGAAGCAGCCGAAGAGCGGTGCCTGGCTGCTCTGTTCTGTGATCTCCATCTGAAGGTGAAGAAGGAAGCTTTGAGAACAGACACCAAAGGTCACATAGACAGTATGTTCTGTTTAGAGACACCCTCCTTACTAACAATTGGGCAATTAGTTATTCCTTCCCCTTGAAAGCAAAAGGGCACAGGCGATCTGAAGACCAAGGGAATGGTTAGGAACCAGAGAGACTATACATCTGGAGCAACAACTTTTCCCCATGTGAACGGATGTTTTTATTTTATTTTATGGTACTTTTTGTGACTCCTGGTTAGCCAAAGCACAGGTGCTTGGAAAGCCAGAGAAGGTAAAAATTTCCATCCATTTTTAGTGTATTTAAGGCTAAAGATACATTTTCTCTTGAAGACAAAATTTCTAACTGGTGAAGGCAATAACCTTACCCCGCCCCAAAACTGGCTTCCTTAGAAAACTGTTCAAAGAAAAGGTGCTACTTTTGGAAAGATAGAAAAGAAGATAATATGGTAAGACTTCAGGCAATGGTCTCTTAACTACACCAGCAGATGGAGGAATCTAAGGACATGCTGTGAATGAGAAGAGGCAAACAGATCCATCTTAAGACCACCAATATGGTAGGTGGACACTACTTACCCATTAGGTAAAGAAAATTCACAAGTTACAAACACCAGAATGCTTCTAAAAATGAAACAGCGAAAAACTCACCCTGGGCCAGATCTAAACATATAGAGTCACTACTGTGTGTAAATGAGGTGCCATGTACAACAAAGAAAGGTATAGTGCATATCCCAATTAGTTAAAACAAGACAGAGGTATTAAAAAAAAAACAAAACAAACTACTTCTTTTCTTACTCTGGTTAACTTCCTATTTCAAGATCCAGCCAAACATAAGAACTCCATTCAACAGATAGAAAATACAAGTGTTGGAGAAGCAAGCACATAGCTGCCGGGCACAACGCTATCTTTGCTCACAGAATGGAAGCAAGTCTGTGGTGAGAACTAGTCACACACAACTAATTATGTTGCAAAAAGCAACCCCCCTGTAACTTTGCTCTATCTTTCTGGAAGTTTCCACAAAGTTAACATTGTTCCTGTCTTCTTCAACTCTAGAACCGTCTCTTGCTTACTATCATTCTGTGACTGAAATCGAAAGCCCTTTCTGACTTTACACATAGTGCGCTTTGCTTAGACGGACCTCTTCGGCTTTTCTTCTTGGTGGATGCCACCTCACTCTGCAGCAGCTCTGCTGATCTTCCATTTCCTCACACGGCATCTTCCCAGAAGCCAGAGGCAGCTTAACTCCTTTTTCCAGTTATTTTGTCTCTTAGAGGTTGTCTTCTACTTTTTTATTTTTCCCAACCATGTCTTGTTCATTTTTTGTAGTACTCTTGATGGCACAAAGCTAGCATTTCTATGTTAGGGGATCAGTGAATTACTGCTGTCTCAATAGCTTCTTTCTGTTGCACTAACAGAATGCCACAAACTGGGTAATTTATAAGGGAAAAGAAATTTATTATAGTTGCATAGTCTTTAAAAATTTAAGTTTTTGAAAATTAGAGTTTAATATATCTATAAAAGAACAAACAGAGGAAGGCAGGAAGAAGTGGTAGAGAGGCTCAGAGTTAGAGGATCAAAAGAAGGAGCAAGTCCACCTTGGTACATTTAAACAATGGAGTATTGCACAGCTGTTAAAAAATTAAACCATAAAATTTTCAGATATATGGATAAAACTAGAAAAAATCATCCTGAGTAAGCTATCCCAGACCCATAAAGACAAATATGGTATGTATTCAATTATATATGGATGTTAGCTTTAAGTCATTGATAACCAAAATTCAGTCCATAGACCCAAAGAGGTTAGGTATAGAATAAGGGACTGTGAGGGTGTGCATAGATCTTATTAGAAAATGGAGTAGAATAGATATTTGAAAGATTGGGGAGGTTCTGGAATGGGGTAATCAAGTGGAGAGGGGAGGGAATACTGGGAGTGAGCTAAAATTGAAGGTCATATGGAAACCTAATACATAAAAACTTTCTAATATATATATATATATATATGAAGGCAATCTAAGTGAAATAGCCAAATATTGGAGAAGAGAGAGCCAGCCCTACATGAACATCTGTCACAAAATGAAGCTTTCAGTCTCTGGATAAGGTTCTATCTAATGGAATTGTTGGTCAAAGGGGTACTATAGGTATCCACAAACAATCCAGATCATTACAAAGACTATAGATTGCTTTCCACAACCTGACAGCAAAGCCCCATTGATGAAGACAAACATCTAAAGAATTCATTGAACATGGATAAATCAAGCTGGTACCTACATAGAGCCTTTACCCCTGTGTTCTAAAGTCTTTAATACAGGAAAGTACCTTTCATGCTACCAAAAGAGAACTGTAAACTCCAATCTAGCCACAAACCCTTTGATCTACAATGATGTCCTGCCTGCAATATATGCTAGCTCATTGGTGGCATAAATCTTGTGAAAGTAACCAACCAATATCTGATTTGACTTGAGACCCACTCTATGAGATGGAACCCATACCTCACACTGTCTGAGTGACCACAAATCTGAGACTAGTTAGCCTAGGGACTTTAGGTAAAACCAAATACTAGTGTTTTTTTAAAAAAAATATAGGTAGCAATAAAATGATTCCTAATGACCTTCTGCTATACTCATAGATCAGTACCTTTTACAGCCCTCATCAGAGAAGCTTCCTCCTGCAGTAGATGGGAACAAACAAAGAGACCCACAACCAGACCATTACACAGAGTGAGAAGAACTTTGGAACATTCAACCCTAAATAGGATGTCTCTGTCAAATCCCTCCCTTCAGGGCTCAGGAAACACAGTAGAAGAAGAGACAGAAAGAGTGTAAGAGTCAGAAGGGATGGAGGACACCAAGAAAACAAGGCTCTCTAATCAATATGATCAAAGCTCATATGGGCTCACAGAGACTGAGGCAGCATGCACAGGGCTTACATGGGTCTGCACTGCATCCTCTGTATGTATATTATGGCTTCTATTTTAGTGTTTTTATGGAATTCCAAAGTATACAAATAAATAGTTCTCTCTTTCTTATGCCTTCTCTTGGGCTCTTTTACTTCTGTTTGGTTATTTTGTCCAGTTCTGATGTGTCAGTTTTTGCTTTCTCTTATTGTATTTTATTTTATTATTATCCCTTAGAAGCCCACTTGATTTCGTTTTTCAAATTAATTACTTTTATTTTTAAAAACAATCTTTTCTCATTTTACATATTTATCCCAGTTCCCACTCCCTGCCATCTTCCCGCTCACCCCACCTTTCCCGCACCCCACTCCCCATCCTCTTGCCTATTGGTTTTCTAATGAGAGACAGAAAGGAAGTGGATCTGGGTAGGAATCAAGGTGTGGAAGAACTGGGAGGAGTAAAGGGAAAGGAAACTGTAATGAAGATATATTATGTGAGCAAAATCTATTTTTTATTTTAGCAAAAATATTTAAAAAATAATTTAACTATTCTCAATAACTAAGACATTCCTGCAATAAGGGTTGTACCCAGGAAAAACTCAGGATCTGTGGACACCACTTTGCTCCACCTTCGAACTCAGTTACGCTAGGATTATGGTTCCAGCACTGTCACTAAATAGAATACATTGAAGTCCTAGCAACCCTGAATGAGTGAAAGGCTGAATGAATTAGCTCTAGGAACTCAAATATGTGTACTAACCGTTCCATCAACTCTGCAGCCAGTTTCAGTAGAACCCTCTTAAAATGCTTCTAATTTTGGAGCAGTTACTCTGCCAGGTGACAGCTATGATACATACAGAGTTAATAATTCATTGACAATGTTATCGCAGTCTTATAAGGTTAGAATTTGAGATACTGAATTCTCTGTGAGGAAACTGAAGCACAGTGAAATAAAGAAACAGTCTCAAGAATACACTAAGAATAATAGCTCAGACTAGGGTAGTAAATTTCAGAGTATATCCCTACCAGACTACCAGAGTACCCTAGTTTCAATGAGAAGATTTGTGAATGCAGGTTCTTCTTGCCTAATTCTGAAAAACGACCGTGTAATTTCATTTTCTGGCATGATAAGAGGCATTTTAGCCTAAGTAACATATATAATGGATTTAATTTGAGACCATGCCAGGACAGGCATTTATCATGGTTCATTTAAGTAACTGTTCATTAAGTGGCTGGGGAAAAGAAAAGTATGGTGAGGCCAGAAGGAACCTCTAATGAGAAAATGTGTGTATAGAAAACCAAGAATCTTGGTTTCTGGTGTCCCGTATGCTCACACTGAAGAGTTTTAAGAGCTTCCTGCTGAGATACATATGCTCTAGGGGAGTGGGTCAGCACTGAAGTCAAAGGAAACTGATCCTGCAAACAGTATATTTTAAAAAGTAGGTTCTTTATGTGCAATTTTTCAGTTTTATTTTACATATATGAATGTTTTGATTGCATGTGTGTGTATTAGGGAGAGAAAAATGAGGGAGACAGAGAGAGACAGAGACAGAATCTCTTACGATCTAATGATACTGGTATGTATCTGTCTTTTGTATCCTGTATATAAATAGCATCACATCCAAGATTTACTGCTGAACGTGGAGAAGGAAGTAGTGAGCATCCTTGCATCTGTCTGGAGGGAACTCTGATGGGCTCTAACTCAGCCATTGTAAGTCTCCATTGCTGAGACACTGGACTAGAGATGATGTTTAGTCTCCCAATTTTGTTCTCAATAGGTACAATGCCAGGGCACCCTTATCCAGTGCTACGTCACTGGGTCCTTTTCTATTTTTTCTGCTTGGAGAGATGCTCTCTGACCCACTTCCCTCATGTGCTCTGTTAGGAGCACAAGTTCACAAGCTCTTTAAGGCCACTGGCAGACTTAGGACCATTCCTTCATGTAAGTACTGGGTGAAAGTAGGAACTTCACTATGAAACCAAGCCTATTTTCCCACCGGCCCTGAACAGGGTGAGCTATTTTATTTTACTTGTGGATAATTTTTCTAACCCACTTAGCTTCATTTATTGCATTTAGAGTGTAAATCAAGTGTTGAGTGATTATCATTCCACATCGCTACAAACTACATTTTGCTTGCCTTTTTATTATTTTTTTTGTTGATGTTAGCAAAGGGGGTTGATTCATTAAAAGTTGGCTGTGATCTCTTCAATTTTTCACCAAAATTTATGCAATTGCAGAAAAGGCAAATTACTAGTAATTTATCTCGGTCCATATAGCTTGGGGACTAATGGAAGAGCTGTCACCACCAAAAATGAACCCAAGTAAAAAACTTCTGGAATTAGAAAATTCCTAGCAACCAGTGTTCTCCTGGATTCTCTTTTTAGGCAGCCCTCCTTTCTTCCTTATCCACTTGTTTATTTTTGAGGAGGTCTCACTACATAGTCCATGCAGGGATGAGCTTGATATCCACCCCCAAATGTTTGGATTATAGAAGTACTGGCACACCTGACTCGTCCTAGTTTTAAAATACTCAAAATCTTTCTTGGTTCTTTATATCGTGTCTGGGATTGACTGTGGTCGGTTGGAAGGAATCATACTACCTCAAATGACAGGTCATTTAAATACCCTTTCTTTGTACTTTCAGATACAAATGGCGTTTCATCTCAATAGATGCATGGCAGTGTTATTGTCTATTACTGTGTGGCTCGTCATCCAGTTACTGACCAACATTCTAGTGTTCCAACACATACTGAATGCTGCCCACTTCACATTCTACTGTTGGCAACAACAGTGAGTGTGCCCACTGTTTAGCAGCTGCTCTTTCTAGTCTGCTCCCAGACCAACAACAGACCAAGGATGCTGTGTTAGTCCTGTCCTGTGGGTCAGAGAACTGAGGTTCAGAATACTTAATTGACTTTTCTAAACATACAGATGAAGTATTTGAAACTCAGGGAGTTACTAACTTCACAATTCTTTCTTTTTCTTGTGCAAAAATACATTTTGGTACTTGTTTTAATGTACTGCCTACCACGTACTGGTACTCATTTATGTGGCATTGGGGTGAATGGGCTTAGGCTGTAGAATATATGGAGCTGTAAACTTGGCAGGCAGGGTAGTTAAATACTGGCAGTGTCTGGCGGGAAAGACCTCACCAAGCACAGCCTTATTCTTTCATTTAGTGTCTTGGGGCCACAGAACAACTGGGATTTCTCTGTGAAACTCGCTCAACTGGCAGTGGAGGTCTGGGGTGCAACTCTTGTCTAGCAGGTGTAAGGCCTCATGTTCAATTCCAAGCACTAACCAACCGAAACAGAGAGAAACCAACATCACGACTCTAAATCAATTGAAGTTCAATTTTTTTTTACTACTATTGGTCAAAAAAAATCCTTAAAAGACACCCCAAACCTGGTGAGTCTATATCTAGTACTGATTTACTCTCTACTCAATTACCTTAACTGTTCTTCTGTAGGGACTAGAGGTGGGAAAGGTCGATACAGAAGCACACCGCAGCAACCAAGTTCTGGATTTTTATTCAGACCATCAGGAGTCAGGAGAGAGTCTACGGTGGACAGATGAACTACACCTCTGAATGCACCTTCCTTGTGTACTGTGTATGTTAAATTACTCTGAATTGTTGTTATTTGAATAAAAATATGTAAAGTGTGTAGGGAGGGAGCAAAGGAGCGAGAAAGGGGCACTAACATAGGACGCCGATATAATATCTTCTCAAACCTAGCTCAGCTGAGCATCAGATTTTTGAAAAGCTCAGTTCTGATTGAGATTTGCAATCTACCAACCAGAAAAAGGAAACCCATGACAAAAGAGGGTCACTTAGAAATTTAGGATCTAATCAAATTTCTGCCCCTGTTTTTGCATACAAAGAATTAAGATACCATACAAACAGCAAATTATAATATTGATAGCTTTGTCTGTCCATGCCATGTCATTCTACATGAGCACACAAGCTTGCAGTTATAATAACTGTTGTAAACTGAAAGTCTGTAACTACAAAGTACCTGGGAGAATTCTTTTAAAATCCATGAGACTTGTGAGGACCATCTCTTTTTTCATCCCAGAGTCAATGAGGTGTAATACAAAGAGCAGGCATTAGAACTAGCTTTGTAGCTGAGCCACATGCCTTCCATGGTTAGGCAGACTTTCTGTAAAATGGGAAGGATATAATTCCCATAGCACATTCTTCTAGAGATTCAGTTAATGTGCCAAGCACCGGCTTAGCAGTGGTACAAACACTGCTTCCTAGATTGGTAAGCATTGAAGGCACCGTTAGGTGGGATCTACAGCTGCCTATTTCCTTTGCTCCAACTATAAAGGTCTGAAGAATTCCCTGATAAATATTGCTCTTATCAGGGCCAGAGTAGATCTATCTCATTAACACCTGATAATCTTGACCACTGTTTATCACCTTCAGCTATCACCCTTTGATCTACTCTGGAGAAATCAATCTGCTCTGTACTGAATTGTCAAGTTTTAAAAAAACTGACAAGGCCAATGAGAAGTTTGGGAGAGGCCATGGAAAAGGCACCAGTATATGCTGACAATGTGGTGATGAGCTGTCTCAGCCTGACCGACATGTAGATGAGTCACATGACATGCTACTACCCCCTTGAATTGTGAAGAGAAGTTACAGGAGGGGGAGCGACCTGACCAAAGGTCAGCATCCCTCATCACCAACCCTGGCATAACATGATCAGGGGTACAAACGAAAGCTGTAAAATTCTAGAAGGCTTTCTTTTTCTTATACTTTAAATTTAATCAAGGGCCTTTTGGAGAAATGCACACCTTTAATCTATTTTTCAGTGGTTTTTGTCTCCATTTCAGAATTCCACTAGAATGTCAAAATGATAACACTTGATTCATTCATATTCTGTTAAAAATAATACTTTAGAAGCTTATTCTCTCTATGTATGCCTTGCCTATTCTCCCCTCTCCCTCTAACAAATACTAATAATTATATGAATAATAATTCTGCACAATACTGAGTGAGAAGGGGGTATTATTGAAACATTGCCCCCTTTTGTTTCTGGCTTTGCCAGATATGTGGTTCTATAGTACTCAGTAAACAGAAGACAGGAAATAGTGTAAAAATGTCTTCAGAATACAAGTCCACTTTAGGGGTTTAATGCACTGTGAGTTCAGTCCATTTTATGGATTGAATAAAAATTGCCCAAATATATCACCCACACGCAAATCTGGACACCCTGCCTGGCAAAGCCCCTCGTGTTAATGAGACACTCTACGGGCTCTGTCAATGAATCAGGAGAAGATGTCAGTGTGTGTCCCCTGGGCACTGGAAGCTCCCACTAATTTTCAAATTTCCTTCCCGCCTGTCAGGGGAAGCGCTTTCTCAAGCACATGATGAGACTGCAGCACAGAGTGGTTAAAGAGGCTCTGGCAAGGCCTAGTTCATAGAAGCATTGTGTTCACTAGCTATATTAACTACATGCCCGTAGCATGCATACAAACACACGCATGTGTGAAGTCACACACAAACATGTGCACACACAGGCACATACACACACCCACGTAGAATAATAGTCTACCTCTTTTTAGTCCAACACTGAAGAAGAATTCTTGTCTGAAGAAATTTGCTGAAAAGGAATTTGTCAAATGGCTGGTAGCGCGTGGAGAGAATGTGCCAGCTGCTGCAGAGGTTGTTGGGAAGGATAGTGGGACTGAAATCATGCAAACACGCATGCACTTTATAGAACTCAGAGAGCAAAGGGAAAGTTTTAGTTGTAATCCCAGCTTCACTAACCCCTTTTGTTTTTTACATTTCAAATATAAGAGAAGACTGCAAACACCAAGCTTCAATAATGATTGAAAGATGACCCATTTTGTTGTATCCACTGATCTGCTCTTCTCCCTTTCACCCAATCCTCCATCCCAGGAGATCAAAACAATCTCCCTAATAGTTAACTACTTACCTCTAAGAGCACATGGAAGCCTACAGAAGCACATTGAAGTCTCGTGAAATAAGTGTCTTGTAACTATCAAACATCCATTGGACCAGTGTTCTAGATCCAGGTCCAGGCCCAGACCAAATCCCAGGATCAGTCTTGCTCTGTGATTCTATAACTTTTGTGTAAGATGTAAGCTCTCAGATGCTACTCCAGTGCCATGCCTGTCTGCTGCCATGCTCCCTGTGTAATCATTGACTCACCCCCTGAAGCTGAAGGCAAGCCCCCAATTAAATGTTTTCTTTCATAAATTACCTTGGTCATGGTGTCTCTTTAAAGTAATTTCTTTTAAAAAGTACCTAAAAACAGGTGAATGGATTAAACTGGAAGGGGTTCCTATACTACAGACAGTGGAATTTTGTTCTCATTAACTAGTAAAATGATGAGAAACATCAAGCTAACTCTAGAACTTGAAAAGCTACACTGTTGTTGTTGTTGTTGTTGTCTGAGTGTTCTGTGCAATTCTATCCCCAGATATACAGTGATGGAGGGAAAGAAAGGATTCAAAATTTCATTCATTATATACTATGTAAAATAAAGTTTTAGAGATTGTATTAAAAAACCAAGATGTCATTCTAAAATGTGTTTCTGTCTGTTTGTGGTGCCCTAGAGGATGGTCCTCTACTCTTCTCTCTTTTATCTTATTAATGATAATACTTGGACTTGACAATTTTTAACCTAAAGGATTGATCAAATTGAATACATTGTGTTTAATGACAATGACTGAGTACACAGCCATTGTGCTAAGTATGAAGAAGATAGAAAGATTAATGAGACATGGTGTCAAGGGTCAAAAAAAGCCACAGCAGAGTGGGATGTGTATGCACAACTGACAACAGGAATTCAGCATCATTTGTGTCTTTGCTAGAAGAAATCAAAGTAGATAGGAAGCCCTCTTATTCTAACTCGTCTCTGGAAGGCTCCAACTCAGTTTTGATAATGGTGAAAAGAGAACATGACATGTCAACACTGAGTTTTCTTTATTCTTTGCTCTGTCTTTAGGGAGGGGTGGTGAGTTATAAGATGATATTGACCCGTCCATATCTTCATGGAGTTAATGTGGCATTTGTTGGTATACCAGAGGTTATATGCTAAGACCCAGTTTGATGTTTCTGCCATGAATTCAAGTATTGAATGAAACCTCTTAATATTGGGATTCATTGGCCATTCCATTACTAAGTATTAACTAACTCCCCTCGTATCCCAAGGACAATAAATACTGAATTGTTTAATATAAAGGTGTATTGTAGGATGAATAGTAATAGGAGTTAAACTTCACAATTGTAAGGAACATGAACAAATCCTGGCATGGAGAAGGGAAGTGGGCACCAAGTCCCACCCTAATTGATAACTGATCAGAGAGGGAAAGTAAGCTTTCTTTAAAGGTATGCTCCCTGATAGGTTGGCGGAAGGTCATACACCCAATAATATACAGACAGGAAAAATTGGACTTGATGGGTGCAAAAGCAGTTAAACCAGGAAGAGGACTCAAAGTTGAATAGGTCAGGGAAGGGACGGGTTAGATTTGGGAGGAGCTCAGGGAGGGGTATAAATACGATCAAAATACTTTATGCAAAATTTTCAAATAACTGGTCAAAATAATAAATGAAGAAGAAAGAAAACATTATTCAATTTTGTGGTTCTCGAACTCTGGAAGCACCAGGGAGGCTTGTTCAGAACAGAGGTGGACTACCCTTGCTTTCTGCCTCAGGAATAGGATGGGGTCCAACTATTGAAATTTCTAATACTGAAGGTTTTGGCTGCTGTTGTTTAAGGACAACATATCCTAATTTCCTGTGGAATCTCTCTCTCTCTCTCTGTGTAATCCTGGTACTCTGCTCTCAAATGATAGATAAGACTTAAAATTTCTAAGAGGTCAGTTTTATTATTGGAAGGCTAAGTGATTAAATATTTCACCAGCGCAGACTGTCTCCCTAAAATCCGCTTTCACTATGTATCTGTTCATTCTTTATTGTAGTTCTTCATATATACTTTCCACCTCCCAACCATTCAGTTCACATAGCTCCTCTTCATTCAACTCTTCTGTCACCCCTAGTGAGACACCTCCACTGAGAGTTTGGAGCTGAGAGCATTCTTGGCAGTGGAGACTCTCTTTTCATGAACTGGCATCACCTATGCATTAACACAGAACTGAGTTTCACTACTAGGTTTAAAGGCAGTTTTATGAAAATCTGTCCTAAGTATGTGGTTGAGGAGAGTGGCTGGATGGATGCAGTGCTGGTAGTCAAGGCATGGTTGCAGCAGAGAAAATATATTCTCAATCGGGAATCAGAAGGTGAAGAATTAAAATTCTTCCTTTACGAGAGAATGAATAGGCACCAGCAGCTGGACTTGTTATGATGAGTACACTCCCCACCCCTTTCCCTTGTATAAAGTCTAGACTGCTGTGTTTATAAAAAATACCCTGTCTCACTGCCTCCTGAAACTGCCTCATGGGTAAATACCTCTTGATTAAATCCTTCACTTCCTAACCCCTTGAAATATCTGACTGTTTCTTTGTTGTGAGCCTGCCTTCTGCTTACCAAAGGTGGCTCTCAGTTCTTGGCAGGTAGTTTTCCTAAAACAATAAGAAACATGCAAGCATACTGACTCTTTTCATATTTAAAGAGATAATTGTTTTCCTCTTACACAGTTAAAATACTGACTTACTACAAGAGATTTTCTCTGTGAATCTGATTCAATTTCATTATCTTCATGCCTCATAACTCTGGTTTAGCAAGGGTAGTAGTAAAGAGCATAGCCTACAGAGTCAAGACGGTTCTGCATACAAACCACAGCCCTGTCACTGAATAGCCATGTGCTTCTGAACATCATCAGTCCAAACCTCAGAATGCATACAGGCATCAGCATTATATAAAGATAATGTTAGCTCTTGTGTAATGAGATAATATATATATAACTGTAATTAGCACAGTGCTAAGTTCATACTGTTTAGAAAACATGAGTTATTTTATTTCAAACAAAAAACATTTAGGTGTACAATGATTAAGAGTAAAATGGTGTATAAACTTATTGAAAGTTATTTTAATTAAAACAATGGCAAGTGTTATGTTGGTTTTAGTGAAACTAAAGATCACACATTTATAAAATCTGAATAATAAGTCTTTGGAAGATGCATAACTGGTAAATATTTTCTTCCTGTTCTGTAGGCTGCCTCCTCACTAGTATGATGTTGCCCTTTGCTGTACAGAAGCTTTTGTTTCATCAGGTCCATTTATTAATTGTTGGTCTTAGTGCCTGCACTATCAGGGCCCTGTCCAGAGAGTCCTTTCCTGTGCCAATGAGTTCAGGCATATTCTCACTTTTGCCTCTCTCAGACCCAGAGTATCAGGACTTAGGTTGAGGTCTTTGATCCATTTGGAATTGGGGTTAGTGCAGGATGAAAGATAAAAATCCAGTTTAATTGTACTATATTAGTCATCCAATTAGATCAGCACCATTTTTTGAAGATGCTGCCTTTCCTCCGATGTGCTCCGTTGGGCTTTGTAAAACAAAAGAAAAATCAAACAAGTGACTGTGGGAGTATGGTATAATTTGTGGGTCAGTCACCACTAATGTTGACTAACAAAGAGACTCACAATTGAACAAGATGCCAAGAATTAGAGGCTAAGGAACACTCACCCATAAATGGGATATCTATATCATACTCTCCCCTCCCAAGACTTGAGAGTCATTTGAGACGAGGGGGAGGAAGATTTTAAGGGCCACAGGCATTAAATAGTCTATGTGAACAGTGTCCTCAGGTCACAGCAGGCAACTTGTACATATGAACTCCCATCATTTGTGACCGCATGAGTGAAACCCATGTGAACTCAATCCAGAAAAAGTTCTAGCATAGGAAGGGGGGGAAGTAATGAAGTCTCTTCCTTAACAGAGGAGCTATTGGCAATTGACAACTGCTAGAAGAGGAAAAGTCAGTTTTCTTTTTTAAAAAAATAGTGTAGCTCCTGATAAATTGATCACTCTCTACTAGAGGGCAACATATTCAAGAGTAAATGAACAGCACAAATTAGACTTCATGAGTATAAAATTAAATTCCAAAACTTTAAAAGGAGAACACAAATTTGAACGGGTATAGAAAGGGAATGGAGCTAGGTAGATTTGGGAAAAATTTAGTAAGTAGTGTGAAAATAAAGTAATTTAGGAAAGAAAGACTTAAGAGGCTTGTCTCATGGAATATAATAATCAGCCCTAGAAACACAAAAAAACACATGACTTGATGACTTATATAGAAATTGGAAGCATCTACTAAAACTTTTATGTAGCCAATTCTAAATATATACTAAAATTATAATTAATGATTTATAAAATTTGAATACTACCCTCAAATTTAGAAGAAAATCTAAATCTAATAAAACAAAAATTAAAGAAACCCAAATACCAAAACTACATAGAGAAAAACTAATAACAAGAAAATAAAAACAACTCAGTGGGTTCTGAGATTGAATGACCTCTTAAAGTTAGGACTGTTGAAATATGTATCATTGTCTAAGTTTAAGAGGTTCATTGTTTTTCTTATTTCCAGTGATTTTGTAAATTGATACAGCTCTTTTGGAAAATAATATGCAAAGGATAATAATGATGTTTACATTCTGTGATCCTGTTTCAATTTCTAGAATTTCTCTTAATGACACCATTCAACAGACACAAAATCTGTGTTCAAGACAGCTATGTATGATTGCAAGGGTCAAATGTCCAAGATTAGAAAAATGCATTAAATAAAACAATCCAGAAAAATATTAATGCAGTCAACAAAGTGATGGTTATAAAACATGAGAAATGTCTAAAATACACACAAATAAATGGCAATATAAGTCTGTATATGTTTGTATTTTATGTTCACAAGAAGCAAAATGGGCCACATCTCAGTTATGGTAAGTTAAATACATTTGCATCTGAAATGTAAAAGGTACTTGTAATAGTATTAGAAAAGGAATGTGGCTAGTGTTTAAACCATTGTTCATTCACAGAGACTGGAGTAACACGCACAAGGTCTGCATGGGTTAGCACCAGGTCTTCCGTGAATATATTATGGCTTATAGTTTAGTAGTTTTAAGGGATTCTTGAGTTCATGATCAAGTGTTGGTTCTAGTTCTTACAGTTTCTCACAGGCACACTTCAAATAATTTTATTTACCTCTCAGACTGATCTAAGGGTTAAATAAGATCAAGTGTGTAGAGGGACACTATGGTGCCTGATTTGTGGCAGTTCAACAAATGGGGGCTACTTGGACACTTCAAGGGCCATGCACTTGTTGGAATAAAATGTATAATGCAGGATAAAGTGAATGATGAGAGACAATTAAATCATACATGTTGTGGGATACTTGATCACACTGTGAAGATATGTTGCTGCTTTACCTCATCTACCTAAGCATTTTCTGATTGGTTTAATACAGAGCTGAATGGCTAAGAGCTAGGCAGGAAGCAAATAAGTGGGACTTCTGAGCAGAGATAGGAACTTGGTGTTAGAAACTAGTGCAGGGGAATTCACCAGCAAGTCGCAGAGGGAGTTGGACATACAATACAGAGAAGAGATAAGTCACCAGGTAGGACTTAGATTAATATAAATGGGTTAACTTAAGTTATAAGTGCTAGTTAGGAACAAGCCTAAGCTAAGGCCAAGCTTTCATAATTAGAAGTCTCCATGTCATTATTTGGGAACTGGCAGTACAAAGGAAGTCCAATTATACATGCACATCTTTTTCACTTGTCTAAAGGGCTTGGACTGAATCCCTTAAGTCTTCAAATCCTCTGAAGGTGGATGTGAAGGAATCAAGAAATGACATGATCTGGACTGCTATTTAGTTGGATTATCCTGAAAACTGTTTTCAAGTTGCGTTGAAGGGTCCAAGACTAGAACCAAGAGGTCCGTCAATAAGAAAGATCTAATAGTTCTGGAGGATGTGGTCAAGGCTTGAAATTGGAATGAAAATGAGGGAATTGTTGGAGAAACATTCCTTGGCAGGAATGAGTGGGGTTTTATGATACAGTCTGGGAAAAAAGGAGTGGAGAGTAAAGTCAAGCACAGCTAGCTAGCGAGAGGAGCTGAGCACCTAAGAGCGAAAAGACTAAATGACAAAAAGAGGACTGACCTAAGGGACTTCATTGTGCCAAGAGCTAGGCAATGTACTGAAGTCTATGGTGACGAGGTGAGTAAGCCATAGCTTATGATTGTAAACAGCTCACATGTTGGTAGGAATGCCAAAAATCAACTGCACTTTGGTTAAAGTTGCTTATTTGGAGTCTTAGCAAAGTCAGACAAAAACAAAGAAAACACCCTTAATATCATAACAAAAACAGCAAGGAAAAAAATCCGACAAATGCCAATCAAGGCTACATTTCAAGACAATCCACAATCTTTTCAAATATTAATCTCATGAAAATAAAAAGTTAGAGGATAAATCAGTATTAAGAAACTATTAAGACATGACAATGAATACAATGTATGATCAGTGGTTAGATATTGATTACCCACCCAATTCCAGTTGGTTAAAATGACATCACTATGAAAACAGGGAAGTGGTCCATAAACAAAATATTACTGTCACATCACTGTATATCTCAGGCATACCAATTGCAGCTTAGAAGAGCCCTAGATATTCAGACACAGATGGTGAAATACCTAAGTAAAATTGATATATCATGGTGCCTATAGTTTACAAATATATCTGTATTTATACATGTGGATATTATGGATATATGCAGACATAAGACATATGTGGATATAGCAAATATTCAATAAAGTGACTTTAGGGAAAAAGATATATTTTTATTCTTTCTTTGTATGTTTGTTTTGTTTTGTTCAATTTTTGGAGACAGTGTCTCCTGTAGTCCTGGCTATTTTTCCAATTTGCTTTGTACCTGAATCTCCTACTTCTGCTTCTACCTTCCAAGTCCTACTGTTACACACATGCATTATCATGCCCAGCTTGTACTTTAATTTAATATTTTGTACTTTCTATTAATTTATAGATTTTAATGCTCTAAGAAAACAGTTGGAAAAACAGAATGAGGCACACACTGTGTTAGAAGTGTGTCCACATAGTGCTACCCCAGTGCCAAGCACAAATGGCTTTTCTTTGTTTGTGGACCCTTTTCTCAGTTCCAGATTTTAGCTCACCCCTTTGTCCAATGTCTTCTCCATGCTTTCTTTTTTTTAAACCAAGAATGTTTAGGATCTGTCACTGTTAGCAAAGTTCTACTTTTGTTGGGTAGTCACATTAGTCCACTGGACTATGGAAACATACTATTGATGTCACAAGTGGAAAAGATGTGATCAGTGGTGGTGGTTTGAGTAAGGGTGTGACCATAGGCTCATATGTCTGAATATTTGGTTCCCAGTCAGTGAAACTGTTCGGGAAGCATTGTGAGGTTTAGCCTTATGGGAGTCTGAGTGGCCTTTTAGAGGAGGTTTCAAAAGCCAATGACAAACAAGTTTCTCTCCCTCAATTTTGTGTATCATAAGTAAGTTCTTAACTACTTCTCCAGTCACCAAGCATGCCTACCTGCCACTGTCCTCTCCACCATGATGATAATGGACCACAAACAAGCCCCAGTTAAATACTATTCTTTAAAAGTTGTCTTGGTCATGGTGTTTCATCACAGTGATAAAACAGTAACCAAGACACCAGTATAATAGTTTTTATCTATTGAAAGGATATACATAGACACACTGTTAGAACAAGTTTATGAAACACAAAAAATCCATATAACAACAACAGCAACAACAAAAAAACTATTCTCAAATATTTTCAATAGTAGTCTCTAGTCTTAAATCTTATCTGCCGAGTAATTATGTGTCCCCTCAACCCTGATTTCAGAAAAAATACTATCAGCTTCCATTATTATATTCTAGTATTCCTATACATCAAGCATTATGGCTGAAAGTCTACATATGTAAATACTTGTTTACAGCAGGCCCTCTCCAAAGCAAAGGAGATACAGGAGTACAAAGCAGCCGCCTTGGAGTTGATTACATCTAATGATCTCATTCAGACTTATGATCTCATTCAGACTTCAAGGTAATCTTGAAAGGGAGACTTGATGAGACTTCAAATCCTGAGTAATATTTTAGCTGAATCCCAGCCATGTTCTTACAAGTTGCAAGGTGCACACTTTGTCTCTTTTTCACTCTTATTCCTACTAACTCAGAATCCCTGAAACCTGAGGAAATTGCAAGGTGATTTGATTAAGCAGAAACCTAATCAGGAGTGCAGAGATTATCTTCTGTAAAAATGAAGCAAAAATCAGGATACACATTCTGTCCCAAAGTATAGGAGAGTCTGAGACATAGTTTGCATAGCAAAATGTGGGAATTTCTTGTGCCTAATGATAAAAATGAATGTAGAATATTCAAAATCATGCCCCCGGTGCTGTAGACACTGCCTGGGAGACCATGCCTCCTTTCTCTTCATACAGCTGGTGGTGTCTCCTGCGCTGTGCTTACTCTCTTTGCTCTTATCACTTTGATATGCTAAGGAGCTTCAGAATCAGCAGTGGGTGGATTGGGCCCAGCTAGTGTTCCAGATTTAAGTTTTAATTCATTAAAGGAGCACACAACTGTCTGTAGTAAATCCAACAACAAAATTACATATTCTGAAAAAGACAACCCAAACAGGCTCCTATGGCATCTTGATCTTTGATGAAGTCGACAAGTGCTGCAAGTGTTAGAGCTGCTTAATGCAAACAACAATAATCCAGGAGAATGGAAAATTTAAAGTGCTAATAGCAGCAATTAGATGTAATGACTAGTTTATTATGCTATCCTTTGAACAACATTATTTCTGCTTCAACACAAAGCACATCACTCACAACTCATAGAGGAGGCAGTGTCTACACTGGGGGACTTGGGGGCTTCCAAGAAGCTAAACACACTGAGACCTTGAGATTTTGCTGCAGTGCCCACCATTCCCCAGGGATGCATCACAAAGGACCCTATGTAGCGTAGGCAATGCTTTCCCTGGAACAGCAGAAAGTCCTACATGTGTTCATGAATCTCTCTGGTATGTCCTTAAGACTGTAGCCAGAGGAAAGCACTGAGAGTCAGAGAGCAACTGTGCTATGCATTTCCAAGGTTTTTGTTGGTGTGCAGGGAGCAGGCGCAGTAATTTCTCCTAGTTTCAAATTTAAGTTTAAGGAAGCTAAGGATTTTCCTAAGGAATCATGTGTAATAAGTAAGAGAAGGAACATCTCTTTCTCCAATACATGGAAGGTCAGTAACCAATTGTTTGGACGTTTGATATGCAATTTATTTGAGCTTGCCACATCTAGGGAATTGTCACTTATTATACAAGTGCATGTTTAAAACCACATGTCTAAAAAAATTTAAAAAAAAGGGCTAGAGAGATGGCTCAGGGGTTAAGAGCACCGACTGCTCTTCCAAAGGACCTCGCTTCAATTCCCAGAACCCACATGGCAGTTTATAACTGTCTGTAACTCCAGTTCCATGGGGACCTGATACCCATGGCAAAACACCAATGCACATAAAATAAAAAAAAATTAAAAAAACCCACATGTCCAGAGCTGGCGAGGATGCTCAATGAGTAAAGGTGTGTATGCCAAATCTTGTCAACATGACTGATCCCCAAGACCCACATAGTAAAATGTCTGAAGTGACTCCTATGAATTGTCTGTCCTCTATCTATCTATCTATCTATCTATCTATCTATCTATCTATCTATCT
>LOJH01002839.1:28762-41117 GCA_001685095.1 Ellobius talpinus
TCTATCTATCTATCTATCTATCTATCTATCTATCTATCTATCATCTATCTATAGCAGCATGCTTAAATTTTTTTATGTAATTCTCTCTTTTCCTTAATTCAAAAAATAAACAAGAATAAGAAACAGACATATGGTTTGACTTCCTCTTGGTAAAAGGTTTTTAAATAAATATGCTTATAAATTTAAAACAGAAATCTATATTGACATTAGTTGTGAATATGAAATCTTAGGAGAATCATTATATGCAGGTTAAAATTATCAGGAATCTTAAATTTTCATTACTTTTCTCTTTATGTAAAACCTAAGCCTTGGGCCTTCATGTTGAAATTTTAGAAATATAGCCTTTCCAAAGATCTGGACACTTCCTACATGTGCTCCTGATTTTATGCACCGCCAGTGCTGCCAGTCTATAAGGGTCTCAGACACCTTCTCTTTGCCTCTTAACTGTGAGTGCTGCTCACAAGGTTCTACCAAAATTTAATTCACCTTTTGATAAAAAATACAAAGCCTGTAATACATAACCTCCCAAACAAAAACTAGATTTTAACCCACTATTTCTAAAACAAGTGGTGTTTTACTTAATATTTTACAGCAAAATGCTGAAAAAAAAACGTTCTCAGTTTCCTTGGGGTTTATCTTTATGTATAAGCTAGATTAATGTCTTACATTCTTGTTCATGTTTCCTTAGGAATGGAGAGATCTTATGCCCGAGGGTAAGGCCCCGAACTTGTGCCCTGGCTCTGGTGGTGGCTAATCATCTCTTGTTCCTGTGTGGCACATGGCTATCCTGTTTGAGCATGACCATGTGGTGGGAAATGGTTGCTCATGTTGACTCTATCAAGTTCTAGTCACGGGCTCTGAGGAATCAGAGCCTTTAAAGCATCGCACACTTCAATAACACTTCATATTGTATTAATACCTGTGCTGGATCTAAAGGCATTAGCAGTAAGTCTATTTGTATAAAGTGTAATTGCTTGTGAAAGGAATTCAAGGTTCATCCTTAGTAAAATATGAATACTTTTTCAGAGCTGGTCTTTTGGTTTTTGAATGGCACTTTTCATTGACTTCCATGGTTTCAATGTGTTCTCAAAAACTGCTGCATCCTAGTCACAGCAAATGAGACTAACTTTTGAGTTTAAGTTAGGTTTTCATAGAAGAAAATGTTTCGTTAACCATATGTGGTATCAGTTTTAAGCTTTTAAATCATTTTGTGAAGATATGTACTCAAAACTTGGTATCTTAAAACTTTAGTTCTATCTGAAGCCCATTGAATATAATTTAATTAAAAGAGAGTAAGCCTTATTGAAGAATCTATGTTGTCAGGGTAGGTTTCTAATAACTGATTTGGGGTAGGGGGATAGAAAGTATTAAGAGTATTTTGTCTTACCTCTGTGCTTTTTCCATGGAGTACAACTCCTTCTATATCTAAGAAGTACACAGAGCTCAGGTGGCTCATCTATACAACTCCTTCTTGTGCCCCATGTGGACACTCTGATATGTGAAAAAACTAGGTCTGAACAGAATGTGTGATCCTTGCACACAGATTGACTAAAGCAAATCAGTCTTTGGCAGGAGCCTTCAGAAGAATACCAGGAAGGATGTGTAACTTTTATGATCTTTGAGCTAACCACTCCCCTTAAAATAGTCAGAATTAAAGACTTCAGTGGTGCCAACTATCTTACCAAGTAACAAAAGTGCCAATAATCAAGCTTTACATTTCAGAGAGAATGTTCCTTCACTGACTATCAGCACACCTTGGACTTGGTGGTATTCTTCATGAATGCAAGCAGAAAAGCAGATATGAAAGAATTACCAGGCTTATGGGATCTCAATCACACACTTTTATATAAAAAATCCCTATCAGAAACGCTTGCAAGAATACACAATCATAGAACACATTTGAATGAGTAACCCAATTATAACTAATTTTTTGAAATATCCCTATTTTCTTGACTTTTCCTTAACTCACCCACCCTTTAAGATTAAGAACCTAGGCAATCTGCTGTAAGAGCTTAAGGCAATTGCCAGTGTATGCACATGCCTCAAAAAAAGGCTATGGTTCTTTGCCCTCTATCAGTTCAACATACAGAGAGAGTGGATCTTAAATACGGAGTGTAACATAAGTTAAACACTAGTATCTAAAAGAAGGTTAAATGAGAATAGATATTCAGGCCAAGGTTAGCCACACTTAAGATCAAGTTCAAAATGAACTTTGTAACTGACATTTCAGACTCAGAGAAACCCAGGCTGATCTTGAACCTGAACTCTCACAGGTAACCCCCTCTTATTTGGGAACTATGATGTTCCTCACCTTGCTGGGCTTATATCCACATGGCCTTCATTCTTGCTGTAATACAACCTGAGCGCCTTTCTAATAGGACCTGTAGTCCATTTTTTTCTTAGCTTTCCTTCCTCCCTTTTCTCCAGGCTATGGAAAGACACATGGCTACATGCTTGTGTTCCTTTCAGTTTCCTTTCCTATAACCACTATACATAACAATTATTTATTATGGACAATTTTAAATTTATTTTTTCCTTCTAGAGGATAAGCTATATTTTTCTTCTTATTGGCAGATATATCTATATAATTATATACATATATGTATGTACATGTATATATATATACATGCACATATTTACATATTTTATACTTGCTTAGAATCTGAAGGTTTTCTGAGTGAATGAAAGGAAACTTTCCTGCTGATGTATGGAAGATATTACAGATAGGAAGGCCTGAAAAGTAAATTATAAACCAACTGTGAGATCTGGTGCACTCTGGGCACAGTGGCACAAGTAATTGATCTCCCTTTTGACGCTCTCTTTGAAGGTTATCCCAGCAGACCAGATATCATCCCATACACTTTGGAATCTCTGTTCTTTCTCGAACTTTGTGAAAAGACAGATAATCAAGAGAAACTACATTGCCAGATAGCAAACTGTTCAAGACCATAACATACCTGGATTTTTTTTAAAAAAATAAATTTATTTTACATATTGGCCACAGTTTCTCCTCCTTCCTTTTCTCCTAGTCCCTTCCCCATCACCTCTCTGTTTCCACAGGTTTTAGTCTCTCCAAGCCTTACTTTCCACAAGTGTAAAATGGGCACACTAAGGTTACTTACTTGGTTGTTGGGATAAGTATTAAAATGAAGAAGAAAAGCTAAAGTATTTTTCACAGTCCTGTAAATAGTATTACTGTTACCAATGGAACGCCCATAACCCAGTGGGAGTAGGGAAGGCAGTTCTAGAAGACAAAGGACATTCTATCTTGCTGGCAAAATGTCTTTACACCCAGAGCTTTGTCTGAATTTCCAGAGGGGAAGCTTGATCAAGTCCTGATATTTATACATTGCAAAAATGGATGGAAAATGTAATCCATCCATAGCCAGAGTGATGCAGAAATAGTTTCAGACTTAGATGTGGGCCTGATGTACCTTCTGTATTCACATGGAGCACAGTCCTCTCCAGCACTGTGGTTAGTGACCATGGGCTTAGTGACTATCTATCTTTCTTTGTTGAATTAGAATGTTTAATGATGATTAACATTTTACATGCAGAGGCATGTATCCATTGGGATATAGCTAACATCATAGCACGCTTTAACCCATATGCACACATATATGTATTTTAATTTTTAAATGCAAGCTTTGAAAAACACCTATATTGATCTGTCATTCACATCTAACACACAACATGTTCTAGTCAGGTGTGTTTTGCTTTTGTTTATTCTGTCAGCTTTCTCTAGGGTTATACATCTATCGCTACCTTTTCATCAATTTCTCCAAAATGTCTGTCCTCACCGACTCTTACTCCCATTCCACCCTCACTAACCCTCAGTCCTACACAACCACGCGTCTACTTTCTCTTCTGACAGATTGCCTTAATATGAACAGTTCATTTGCCTACTCTAATTTTATTACTGTATTTATTCATTATCTTTTTTGCAAAAGTCGACACAGGTTCAGAATGATGCAACAGCATTGGTCTAACAGAAGTGAAAATGAAATAGTTAGAAGCAAGACAAAAAGACCTCAATTGCAGACCACTTTCCGCAACAATCCACAAGTTCTAGGCCATAGCCTAGAACAACTTATATTCTTTTAGCAGTAGAGATGGAGAAATAAAACATTGTCCTTTGCTAAAAGTTCTTCAAATTTCACACATGATTTTAAATACGTAATATCTTACAAAAATTTTAAGGCAGTCAATTGAAGTCAAATGAAGGTTCATCTATTAATTAAGCAGTATAATATAGATTACACATTGTGCAAGATTTTCACAACAGTGCCCTGACAGAAAGTAGATCTTTATTCTTAGATCCACTCTAAAAATGAGGAGGCTGGAACTAAGAGGAGTAAAGTGACTCTTCCCATGTCACTCAACTCACACACTGACAAACTAAAAATTAAATTCAGGGCTTCTCCCGGCATCGTGTCCACCCTCCGTCAAGCTGCGTGCTCTGCTCTCAAACCTTATTCTCTTACAAAGACTGCAGGAACTAACACAATTTATACTCTGTAAGCCCTTGTCCCAAGCTGCCTGTGATTGTAGCTTAGGTTTTTCTCTAGAACACAGATCTGCCACACGTTAATGGTTGCCGTGGGGCTGAGAACAAAACCACAGGTACAACAGCCTCCTCTCCAGGTTTGCTGTTCCCTGGCCCGTCCCACATGCAGAAGGGCTTAGCTGTGTGAGCTCTAGAACGTATCCTTCTCTTCATTCACATCTCAGTGCACGATACTCTCTCCTGGTTATTAAATCCCAGGAGGCTTGCAGCAAAATAATAATAATAGAAATAACATAAGACAAAATAATGTGTGATCATTTTCCAGAAAGAATCGCAAGCTAGAAATTCAGTTGTAAGAGACAGAAATGAGAGGGAAAATGGGGATTGCCAAGTCAGATTCCAGGAGAAGCAGCCGCGGCAGGATAATGCCAGAGAAACGTCTAGATGCCTTACCAATCATTGTGGTGGTCTCTTGCTGTGTTTAGTACAGTGTGTTTCAGGGTAGATTGCTGCTTTTCTATGTGCTGTCGCGTGGAAGGTACAGGCATTTCCACGAGGTGTGCACATTTAACCCGGAGCAGGAATCATCTTCCGCAGTGACAGGGCTGCCTACATACAGGCTGGGTTTCTAGAGTACATTGGCACTGGCATTCTTGGAGCAGAAACAGGGCCAAGCCAGACAAGACTGCATTGATGGATCAGTCAGGCTTGTCTTGGTACAGTAACCTAATAAACTCCAATTGTGAAAGGCACCGCTGGTGCTGAGAAACCCGATTGTTCATAGTAACGGGACTCTCTCCAAAGCGGTTGGTGAAAAATTCAAGTGGTCCTGTCTGCTAGTAATATCCGGGGCACTACCTCATCCATTTAATTAACCCCTAGAGAGCAAGCCAAGGAACTGCTCTGATTACAAAATAATAGGTCCATCAGGCACAATTAGGACCCAAGTGAAACATGGCAGTTTGCATGAAAACGATTGAAGTAAACAATCCCAGGCCCTGAATGGAGTTCTCTTCCTAATTAACCCTTAGAGGGCTAATCTGTTTGCCTGAGCAAAACCTAGCCTTTGCCAACTGGCATGCTGGAGAAAGGATTTTTGCATCAGACCTTGCTAGCCATGGCACTGGCCAGTGGAAATGAAAATCCCCAAAGACCTACACTGAAGAACTTCCTGAAAACATACAAAGTCCAGTTGATGCATCAAACTGTGATTTGATGATACATTAACATATCACAGAGAGGGTTCCAAGAAAAGGCAGAAGAGAGCCAGACCCCTGGCAGCTCAGAATCCTGCACTCACAGCCTGAGGAAGAGATATGTGATCTCCTCCCCTCCAGTTCCACAGAGCCTTGTGTAGAGCTGGCAGCCCATGGGGGCAGGTTAAGTTATGGGTGCAGTTTGCTTTAAAACTGGGGTAGGGAAAGAGAAAACGGTTGGATTTTCTGGCCACAGACAAATACATAAGTAAGTAAGCAAGCAAACAAACAAACAAAATACCCAAGCCATGTCTCCAAATATATTTCAAAGTCCATGTTTTGTTCTGTCTCCTGCTGAAACTGTATTTATTAACTTGTTCATTGCCGATTCCTGGCTTCTGAAAGAGGGCTTGGTGCAAAGCAGGTGTTTCTCAAAGTCAGTTTTTAATAAATATATGTGCCATGTTTTTTTTTTTTAAAGATACTGTGAGTGAGGGCCTACTAGCAGCAGTTGTTATCTGGAAGTGTATACCTACTTAGTGAAAAGGGCAATGGTAGAGGCTTGGTGGCACCTGACTTTAATCTCAGCACTAGGGAGACAGAGGTAGGCAGATTCTCTGAGTTCTAGGCTAGACTGGGCTACATAATGAGCTCCTGGCCAACCAGAGCTACATGTTGAGACACTGTCTAAAAACTGACAATGGCATCAACTGATATTTATAGTTGTGTTGTTACCTGTTCACATTTATAATAATTTAGCCTTTTATCACCTTTAACATACACATGCACATGTATAAAATACAGAGCTCTCTCTCTATGTGTGTTTGTATCTCCCGAAAATCTAAACTATTCAGACCCAAGAAGTTGCTTCTAAGAGTGAAACTTATTCCTTAATGCTCAGTTCAAGGGTGTTCCAGGGGATGGAGGTTTATTTGCATTAGATAGAGTGGGATATAATGGTGTAAACCTGTGTGATAACCTGCAAATGGGGCTATTAATTTCTACCTTCTTCTCCATACAAGGAGCTTAGCAATTTTAATTGATGCCGAGATTCTAAAGAAAATTGTGGAACGTTTATATAATAATGAGTAATACTTCTTTGTTCACAGGTAAAGGAAACAATGTTGGTTCTTTTTTACTTATACCGTGAATTTAGCATGCACTTTGATAATGGTCTTGACGTATATCTTGACAGTTTACCACAATAAAATCTAGTTATATTGTGGCTTTTTCTGTGTCCAAACCAGCATATAGAAGTATGTGTATTGTAGAAGGATTCAACAGCCTGTTTTGCTCAGAGCCCCAGAGTTTTCATTGTTGGAGACCCATGAGTCCATTACCTTAATTTTCCTTATATGTAAGTTATGAGGATCTACTATGTCATAGGGAGAGCTGAGTCTCCATGATTTTGATTGTGACAATATTTAAGCCAATGAAACCTACAGACTGTGTGCCACAGGAAGAACCTAAATTCTTCTCCATGATTTTAATTGTCATATCAGTGGCAGAAATCACATGCATAATATATTGGACTAGCAGAAGAGAACTTGACTTGGCAAATATCAGGGCTTGGCGTGTTTTTCATTCAGATAGATGAATACTAAATGCTGGCTTTTATCTGCCTACTCACCATAGTTATTGAGATATCTATCCAGGGGCAGCTGCATAGCAATCCCAGGATGAGGCCATGAGCTCATGCCAAGAGCAAAGGCTTCTCACCTGGGCTCCCTGTGATCCTGAAATTGTATCATGACCTCAACTCCTTTGGGCTTCCCAGGTGGAAACCTTTGCAGGGAGAATAGGAATGCTCCTGAGGCCCTGAGGCTTGCCTCAGACCCTTCTCTGCCTGCAAGCTCAAGAACCCTCCTGGGCTTAGTTTTTTTTAAACTTAACCGACAGCCTTAAATAATAAGATTGGGGAGTAAAAATTTTAACTTTTCCTGGAGGGATAAAATTTTCCCCTTAGTCTCCCCATGTCCTCCCATTAGGGCAGACTTAACGAGATATTTAAAATACAGAAAACATCTTTAAGATATTTAAGATATTAGGGCAGACTTAACGAGATATTTAAAATATAGAAAGCATCTGGTCTCTGAATGCCCAATGAGCTTTGCATACCTAGGATTCAGATTAGGCTGTCAATATAATCTGAACAATAATGTGTCATTCACGTGTCTCTGAGGCCATCAGTGTCCATGCTTGCTCTTTTCCTAATTCATAGAATGATGGTACTTGGTGAAGCAATTTCCTCTTACCTTCTACCATGTGCCCAGTTACAAGCTACCATCAGAAGCCGTATTAAATTCTACACCTGACCACCATCCTTTCTCCTGAGACTTAGATACAATCTAGACCTCCCATCTCATTACTTGATTAATGAGCAATATCTACAGATGTGGAACATGTGTGCCAGTTGTTATTTTATGCCAGGGCTCAAGTTTCAAAATATGCAGAATCACATACCTTTTTTTGATGTTTACTAGCATAAAATGAAACTCTCATATGTTATTTTTATTGGCTTGAATATCATAAAAGAAATAGAGTCTTACTCAAAAATAAAACCTACAATATTTGATGATGAGAAAATACACGTTTATGTGTTAGTGGGGTTAACTCAAAACCCCGGCTAGTGGGCCAGTGTTGAGAACCCATTTGTACCAGTGGTGTGTTCTGTGGCCATTCACCCTTTACTTTGTCTCCATGGGATGGGTTCTTTCCTGTAGAAGATGGCTTCTTGGGTTGTGTAGTTGACTTAGAACAATTAATGCTCTTGGTAAGTTCTAGGATGATTACAGTTTCTAGGTATTAAGAAAACCTTGATAAGACATCTATTTTTAAAACAGAGCATGCTGTTTAAATAAACCTTTTTAAAGGATTTATTTTATTTTAATTATTTGTGCCTGTTGCAGGTTTGCACAGAAGCTCTGGTTGCCAGATTCCTCTGGACCTTGAGTTACAGGTGTCTGTAAGCTATCCCATATGGATGCTGGAAACCAAACTCAAGTCCTCTGGAAGAGCAGTATGTGCCATATCTGCTACCTGAAATCCGTGGGTTTTTAATGGCATGGTATTACCAATGAGATCTTCATTTTATCGGCATTTAGTGACTTTCAAAGTATCATCCACTGAACTCAACTTGATCACCACAACAAAGCTAGAAAGTAGATATGCTGGGATTACCATTGTTCCTATTCATATGAGGCAGGGGAGTGTTTGTTAGAAAGGTAACGTGTCTTGTCATAAGTATATCCTGGGGCTGTAGCCTCTTAATATATACTTTAATTCTCTCCATTTTTCCTTAATTTAGAAGTAAATCTCACCTAAGACTCTATTCAGCAGCTCTGGAATACGGTGATCTTAAGAATCAGGTTGTTTCCTAGCACGATTAGCATCTCTGACATATTTCAAGCATCTTTGATCTCCTCTTTGATTTGCATTCCAGATTTGCTCCTATTTTATGAAAGCACAGTTTTTATATTCATTCATTCATACATCCATTTATGCACACACTTACACACTTTGTTTTAGTTCTAGGTATTGTAACAAATTATTACAGAGCAGAAAGTTTCAATATGACACTGATTTCTTCAGCTGGAGAGATGGGTCAATGATACAAGCACTCGCTGAGCAATCATGAGGACCAGTTACTCTGCACCCACTCTCAAGCCAGCACCCTTTAAATACCTATAACTCTAGCTCTGAGGCATCCAATACTCCCTTTCATATTTGTACACATGCATAGGTACAAGCACATGTGCATATACTCACACACACATACACAAATATAAATAAATAAATAAATAAATAAATAAGTGGCAAACTTCTTCTGGAAAGGTACTTATTTCTCACAGTTTTTGAGGCTGGGGACTCCAAGCATTAAGTGTAGGCAAGATATGTTTTATTTAGAAGTCTCTTCTTTTTTTAGAAGCCATTACTTTGCTACATACTCTGATGATTTCTTTTTTCTTGTGTGCAGGGGAGAGAAGAGAGCAAACATTTTGGTATCTCTTTTTATAGGTGTGACTTATCAATGTCCTAGTAAAGACCCTTACTCATGAGTTCATCTAATCCTAATTGCTTCTCAAAGTCCTCATCTCCAAATATCACCATGCTGTGGCTTAGGGCTTCAGTATGTAAATTTTGGGTCTAGAAAATAAATTTATTCATTTAGTAGCAACCATCATCTACTTAGTTGTGGTTATTTTACTCAGTGGTGAAAAAGAAAAGTTGACCTTCAAAAAAATTTGGATTTTTCTTAGCAGGAATTCTTATTTCTACGGGGTATGGTGGCACACATCTGTAATTCCAGCAGGTAAGTGGTAGTAGCATCAAGGCCAGTTTTGGGTACATAATAAAACTCTAAATAAGTAATAAAATAAAAAAGAAGTAGGTTTTTATATACCTTACATTATAGAAAGTCTTGGAGAGGCAAAGTCAAGTTTTGGTCTGGACTTTCTGGTTCAAATCCAACATTATGTATGCTATTTATAAAGTTATGAGTTAATTAATTTGGTGTAAAACATTGGTAGAGAGTTCATTTCATACTCATGTAATTCCTGTGAGTTCAGAAGTGAGTAAAACTCACAAAATAATGTTACTCCTTGGAAACTCATATTCTAAACCATTTATCCTTCTGAGGTCACAGCCAGGTAGAGCAGGTACACCAATCTAATCCACATGGTGGGAAGCAAAGAGCAGACGTGTCTGAGAAGCAAAGTCAAGGCAATTTAACAGGCTTTAAGGGACACACAGTCTGTTCTGATATAAAAAGTCAGAAAAGTTAGCCAATGGAGAAGTACTTCTCATGGAGTTTGAAGAAAAAGTGAAATCAGAATGTAAGCAAGAAAGGGAGGGAGATTTCAGGTTTCACTGGAGTGCCATTCGCTGTTTGATACTGATTTGATTAAAGTGTCAGTGAATAGCGCCAAACATGGATGTAGTAGGGAGGGCACTGAGAAAGAGAGGCAGTAAATCAAGGTGTGTGTGTGTGTGTGTGTGTGTGCATGAGTGTGTGTGTGTGTGTGTGCTGTTGTATAAGAACAGGTTGGTCACACTTTTAACCAGAACCAACCAAACAAGAACTATTCTCATTGCAGAGAAAGTGTATTGACATACCTTCGCATTTGCTTTTATTTCAGTAGGACTTGGCCGAGTAACAGATTCCTATTCAGCCCATGCCCTGGGATTTGACATCCTTTCTCAATGTCTTTCAGTTACCCGTCAAAAAATATAATTTCAACTCTGAGAGTTTCCGGCTCTTCAATTTCCCGGAGTGGGTGGTGTCCCTTCTTATGCTTCTGTTTATGTCCCTTTAATATGGCTCTGTGACTGGATAATCTTATGCTTTTCAGCTGTTTGTACCTTTTCAACCTGTCACCACTCTCCGTGCTTACTCATTCTATCCTAAGTGATCATTACATTTTGTGCTGCAAATTTCTCCAGGGCTTGTCGCCTTGTGAAGCTTAATGTTTTTCTGGATTTTCTCTAGATGGTTTTATATGCACATGTGTACAACACTCAAGCTAACATGTACCAAATCACTACGTGTATCAAGAGCCCTAAAAAATACAACTGGTTAGTTAGTTCTATCTCCTTATATTTAAGGTATAAGGAGTGTACCAACATTAGCATTGATACCTTGACCTAAATCATATAATAAATGAGTAATAAACATTAGGCATACATCCAGGAACTTCTGAGTCTAAAGCTTTAGTTCTCTTTGTACTTTGTTCTCTTCATTCTGTCAGAAACACAAATGTAACTATAAAGATAGAAATTGATGTTAAATATACTTGTGGGTTGTACTTTCTGTCCTAGGATAAAAGTGCAGATAGTCAGAGACTGGTCATTAATAATGTGACTGCTTGGGCTGTTATCATTCAGTTCTCAAGAATCTGAGCTCTATCATATGTGGTATAAGACTTAAAATTATGCTGATAATAGTCTTGTTAAAGTATAGGTTTTTATCAGAACAAAATCTTACCTTCAGACATCTTCTTCCATTAAGTACTTAACTACAAATAGTCTTTTCTGTAGTAATGCAGCACAAAGCATGACTGATTCCAAATAAATAGTGAAGGCACTGATCTATGTTTTTCCATTTGTATGTTTTCTAGAAAGAGACGAGCACGGTGCCCTGATGACTAATGTCTTCAACACCACATGAGCAGTCTGAAACTCCACTCCTCACTCTGTATTCTGAGACCTTGCCTCTTATAAAATGCAGACAGACACACCTTTAACCTTCCTCCTCAGATATCTAAGGAACCGACATGCAGGGCAACATTAATAGAGTTTGCATTGTCTATCACAGAAAATTCTCCAGGTTTCACGAGAAACTGAAAACTTCAACATCCCCACCATACAGCTGGTCTGGAAGTGACATTTCAATACAAAAGCGAATCTCGACAAAACACTTTGCCTAACTAGACTTCCTTTGGTTTGAAGACTCATGTGACTTACTAGTTGTGGAGAGCTGCATAGTGCCGCGCCTTAAAGATGGAGCGGTTTCTGCCTTCGCTAGCCGAACAGCGAGTGCTCTCTGTGATAAACAAGTCCTTATTTGGCTAAGGCTGATTAGCAGGCTTGCTTTCATGTATGTGGGCCTATTAGAGATTGCCACGTAGCTTATTGGGATTGGTAGCCCATAGAG
>LOJH01002840.1:8406-20432 GCA_001685095.1 Ellobius talpinus
TTAAGAGCATTGCCTGCTCTTCCAAAGGTCCTGAGTTCCATTCCCGGCAACCACGTGGTGGCTCACAACCATCTGTAATGAGGTTGGGTGCCCTCTTCTGGACTGCAGACATACACACAGACAGAATATTGTATACAAAATAAATAAATATTTTTTAAAAAGGAAAAGAAAAGGAAACACCACTACAGCTGGAAAGAACTCATAGACTATTTGCACTTAGGCATATTGCTAAGCATGACCACACGGGTCATATTTTCCCACTTACATTTTTAAAAACCTGTATACTTAGACCTGGCGGTGGTGGCGCACGCTTTTAATCCCAGCACCTGGGAGGCCGAGGCAGGTGGATCTCTGTGAGTTCAGCCTGGTCTACAAGAGCTAGTGCCAGGACAGGCTCCAAAGCTACGGAGAAACCCTGTCTCAAAAAACCCAAACACAGAAACAAAAACCTCCATACTTGAGTCACACACACATTTGCGTGTGAATAAAGCCCACTGGTTGCCTCTGAAGAAAGAAATAATAAAATATAGGAAGGATGACTTTTTTGTTTTATGTTATTTAAACACTGTGTTTGTGACCAGGCTTAATGGAGGCAAGATGAACTTTCCATCATGGGACCCCATCCACCATCATTCTAATCAGTGGAGTCACTTGCAATTTTCTCTACTGCTCACTGCCCTTCTATCTAATCCACAGATTGTGTGATAGCTCTCTCTTAGTCTGTATCAGAGCCTGTGGATGCAGGGGTTGATGTGACATTGTTAGCCTTGCCTCCAAGGGTAGAGAGCTGCATCTCACATCAACTGAAGGCTCTAACTACACTGTAAAGGAAGAGATTCCTCCTCACCTGAGAAAACTTTGATCCTATATATGCATTTGTGCTGTTCTTGCCAAGGACTTTGCAGATGCAACCATGATTTTGTATATGTGGTGTGGTGGTTTGAACGAAAATAGCTCCCATAAGCTCATATGTTGGAATACTTGGTCTGCAATTAGTGAAACTATTTGAGAAGGATTAGGAGATGTGTCACTGGGAGCACACTAGGAGGGTTCAGAATTCCAGGTCATTCTCGGGTAGTTTTTTCTGCCCTGTGCTTGTGGACCATGATGTGAGCTCCCAGCTACCGCTCCATTCCCATGCCTGCCTGTCTGCTGCCATGTTCCCCACAGTGATGGACACAGACTCTTTGAAACTGTGTGACCCCAGAAAACTTTTCTTCTACAAGATTCTTTGGTCATGGTACCTCTTCACAATAATGGAAAAGTAATTAAAACATGTAGATAGTGTTCAATGACAGGTATGTATTCAGTTTAGGTTAAATGGCCTTGCTGCTCCTGCATTTAGTGTGAGGCATGAACTATGTAACGTCTAAAATGTTCCCATAGTCAAAGAGGAAATAGAAATGGCAAATAAACCATGTTGCCTCTCTGGATATCACTGTGCTATCTACCACCATCTGCTTTCTATAATCAGCCATTTCTATCACCCCTGGATGCCCCGAGGTTACTCAGACTTCAACCAGTGGGAGTTCTTTCCCTCACATCTCTCATTGCCAGGTTACATGTGTGACTCTTAGTAAACTTGTTAATGTTTTAAATGCCTAAATAAATGACCTTGTCCTGGCCCACCTACCTCTTTGCTAATGCCACAGCCTCATGGGAAGGTTTAGGTTGCTAGAACTCACTACACAAAGAACCTGGAAAATGACAGGATCACTTTCTCCCCTTCTATTTTCAGAAATGTTGGCCATTCTTGCCTTGGGCACACTCCTATGGGAGTCACACCACAATTCCAAGGTTCAAGCCAGTCCTTCTCAGTTATATACCAGAGTGTCTGTTGAAGGTACCTAAGACAAGAATGAACTTGGCATGCTAGGTGTTTTACCTTTATCCCACATTCTGGGCCTGAATCCTTTCAAGGCAGAACATCTAAGCCAGTGCCTTCATAGAGAGGCAAACAGAAAGGTTTCTGTCACCACATTTAGGGCCAGTGGAGCATTTATTTTGTTAATCTACCCCATACAGCTAAACTGCATCCTACCCACAGACACCAATAAAGATAGCCACTGAGTCCTAGCCCATGCCCTCCAGGGCACTCAGGCAACAGAGTGATTCATTCAGATCAGACCCATTTCAAATGATACAGCTTTATGCTTGCCTTGTCTAAGCAGGTCACTCTGGCCAGTGTATGTCATTATACACACCACACCCTCACACCACAGATTTTACATCCCAGAACACAAATTACAACAGATGGTGTTCTGAGGCTTTCCTGACCAAGTTAGTTGATTATTTGTCTGAAGACCAACAAATTCAGCCTCTAATGAACCATAAAGGAGAAGGGAAAAGTAACCAGTATTGTATATGTTTTATAGTGAGTTGCTGGAAAGAGACTCTCTGGAAGTCTTTCCCTGACATGAGTAACCTGGAAAAGGTCTGCCAAGTTCATTTAGCCTAGCTCCTGCCTCAGCCTGCTGCAGACTCTGGGGATCCATTAGCATAATCCAACAGAAAGGAAAAGATACGCACCAATAAAATGTGTGTCTTGCTACACACTTGACAGCTACATTCTTTTCCTAGGGCTATCCCACTGGAAGCAGAACAAGAAGCCAAGAATAACGTAAGGGAAGTTAGGGGATAAAAAACAGCCCTAGGGATATATAGTAAAGTTGACTAACACATGAATAAATAAAGCAAGGGGGAAAAAAAGCTGAAGAATCCCATTCAGAGAGCTTCAGTCACCCCTACCTGGCCAATACAAGTGACTCAGCCAGCTCCTTCCAGTGCATAGCCGGCTGATGGAGGGAAAGATGAAGGGCTTAGAGTGATTTTTCCAGTTCTAATTGTTCTTAATCCACACTCCCTAGATGGCTTAATAATTAACAGGCTGAAGTGGTGGCCTGGCATAATGCTGGGTTAATTACGCTATTTAGGTTGCCAAGGACAGAAGTAAATTAGGCTACCTCAAGTAATAAGGGTTCGGCATTCAGGCGCATATGTATGGCATCCCCTTTCCCTGCCTGCTCACCTCCACTCTACCCTCCCTAGCCCTCAATCTAACTGACTAAATCTCTCCATATATCTCAGATCCAATTCTAGAGAAGTCTGCCAATGTGATCATGTCACATTCATTGATCAGAGTCTCTCCTGAAAGTTTTTCACCGTCCTCCAAACTGGTTGTCCTTAGGTCAGTTGTCTACCTGTGATCCACTCAGTAAATGCCCTTGTGCAAGCTACAGGTTAGGGCAAGGGGCTGTGGCAGACTTATTATATATATTATTGCAATATATATATATATATATATAGTATATGTAGATATATAGTAAAGTGCCCCCCGTCCTGAAAGACTAACCATTGAGAGATAAATGGATTACAATAATGGATAAATCGACTCATGGAGTCATAATTCAATGGTATTCTGGGAGATGGTGGAAATTTCAGGGGTGGTACCTAATTGAAAGAAATAGGTCACTGGGAACTCATCTTTGCCAGTTGTATCTTGCCCTGAGTTCCTCTCTGGTCCTCTCTGTTCCCAAGCAACCATAAAAGGAGCAACCACACATTGTTGCCCGCATGATCTTCTTCTTCACACAGGCCCACGACAATGGAGCAAACAACCATGTTCTGAGTTCTCCAAACTGTGAGCCAAAAGGACCCATTTCTTCCCCTACATTGTTCCCTGAGTATTTGTCAGTGCACTCGGTCATCTGACACAGCATCTCAGATGAGTGTCTGTCAAGCCACGACCCAGTGCTTAGGGGAAAATCGAAGAAAGAATCTCTGTGGGAACAGGGTTGACCTTGTGAACTTATCGCCAAGGTAGTTGCACAGGATCCATACCCTCTGGAGGACTAATAGTTGCCCTCTGCTCTTCTGTGGCCACTGTGAAACTCGTTCTTAGTGGAGAAGCCACATTTTCATTTTGTGCAGGGACTTACAAATTCTGTACCTTACTCCTCTACAAGTCTTCCTGTTGCATGGTAAAGAGGAAAAGACGTTTGGTAAAGATCAAGTAAATTTGGACCCAAGCATTCTGAGATCGTCTCTCCACTCCCCTGACACATAAGAAAACCGAGGTCAAGGAAAGGATGATGGGCTGAATCAGCATCCCGCAGTGAGTCCTGTCAACATTGTTTGCCTAGAACACATTCTTTTTATGCCAGTCCACACTTTTTATTTCTCCATGTGGTATGCATCCTCTTAGCCAGGACTGTCTAACATTGGTTGACTTTGCCAGGAGTTTTGGTAAAGTACTTAGAAATCTCATAAAACGCAAGCTGATATAAAAGGACAAATTCAATCCTTTCCTTCCTCAATCTTGCAACTTGTCTTTTTTTTAGCCTATGACTTCCTCAAAGCAAATTTCCATTAGTGATCCCAGTATCTACAACAAAAGCTGAGCAGAGAAATGGCAAGCATTGAGTCTCTAAGGAAGATCAGTTGGTACTCGCTGAAAGAATTGCAAAGCTTTTACTCCCAAACCCATAAACTCATTTCTAGATATAGTTGCCCATATGTACAAACATGCATGCCCAAAACTATGCATTGTGATGTTGCTTATAATAGCATAAAATTGGAACCAATCTAAAGCATCCATAACACATAATTGATTTTTTTAAAAAAGATTGTATCATGCTCATGCAACAGAATACTATATAGCTTTTGGAAAAAACTAAGTTAATCTATTTTACTGGCTTGAGACAGTTTCTGACAAACCGATTTATGAAAAATCAGCATACAGAAGGAAAGACAATATACATCTATTTATGTGAGAACAGTACATAATTGCATCCTACAATTATATACATTTATGTATATATATAGAGAGAGGAAGAGAGTATTTGTGTATGTACAGAATTTGACCAGAAGGATATACCAAAAAAAAGAGTTGGCTGGCCCAAAGAGAGGAATCTGAGAGACTAAGGAATAAGAATATGAGAGAGAGATTTTTATTCCATGCCCTATTGTTCTCCCAAAGTTTATATTATATGTTATATTATCTTTTCAAAAATTAATTGAGGGACTGGGACAATGGCTCTGTAGATAAAGTATGTGCTGCTCATGCATGAGGACCTGAGTTTGGATCCCAAGCACTAATGTAAAAGCCCCATATGGTAGCAGACATCTCTGTATGTAGACAGCAGCAACTGGGGGACAGAGACAAGTGGATCTCCAGGGCTACTGAACAGGTCCTGTGAGAGAGGCTGTCTCAAAGCACAAGGCAGAGAGTGGTAGAAGAAAGAAAACTGACATCAGTATCTGGTCCCAGCCCATGTATGTGTGTGTGCACATGCATGTGTGTGCCCATGTATGTGTGTGCCCGTGTATGTGTGTGTACCCGTGTATCTGTGTGTGCGCAGACACACTAGGGAGGGGAGAGGAGAGAATAGAGCAGAGAAGAGGAGGGAAGGGAGGGAGAGAGAGGAAAGGTTGATTTATTAAATGAGTGATAAAAAGAGGACCCTCTCGGTGGCTGCCAGTATTGTGTCAGGGCTACAGTCAGAAAGCAACACTTAGATTCCTGAGTTTGCTGTGTTTTGTATATTATACAGAACTTATCAACAAAAGGAATTAAATGTAGTCTGATCAGAATTTTAAAAAACTAATTCTAGCTCTTCCTTGCCCTGCTCTGAACAAACAGAAGAAGCTGAAAGGCTTTTGTGTCTGTGTAATCCATTGCTTGGCTCGTCACTGACACAGCTGTGCAACACAGTGGAGAAAATGAGAGAGATTGGCAAATCTCCCTTCGGAACGTTTGTCCCAGGTGGAGGAGAAAGGAAGATTAGCCCTCCCAACGACCCCCCCCCAACATTCCCTTGGGAAAACTAACTCTGCTACCAGCACAGACTGGAAATGCCTTGCCCTCCTGCCCCATCCTCATACCTTCCGTGTTTATGCAACCGTGTCTAGTAGGTCAAAGGTAGCTGCAGAGCCTTTGATGTTCCTTTCCTTGGGAGACAGCATTAGTTCAGTTCATTTCTTATTCTGGGCTTCCATGTGACGGATTTGACCACAGAATTGTGACAGAGTTGGTACAATGCCAAACCTATGTCCAGCCTTCCAGAGAACTGGCCAAGTTCTGAGTGAGGCAGTGTGTAAAATCGCAGTGGTCCTTGTAGGGAGAACCCATGGAGAGGTCCTGCAGTCTATATCCAGCTATGTAAGACACCAGAAACATGAGTGAACCCATCGAGGGACCCTTTGGTTCACGCTAGACCACTAAGTCACTCTGGTTAAATTCCCTGGCTGAGCGCTGGCTCAAAATTCTGACCCACAAACTGATGGCACATAATTAAAAGGCAATTATGCTAACACTGCATTTGGGGGTCGTATGCCATGCAACAATTCATAGCCTACATACCACAGCATCAAATATTAAACACACTGGCACCTCCAAACTTTCCTCAAAAGTCAATCTAATTTACCTCAGAGTAACAATAGCGCTACCCATGACAAGCCGCCATGCCTTCTGGGAGGAGGGCAAAGTCCAAGTGAGGACTTGTCCCCCACACTGCCAGATATCAAGTCCACACTGACAAAGTCAAGACCACTCCTTGCCTGACAGACTTCAGGGTTCATGGCCAGGGATCCTAGAGTTTGCTAGCGCACATGAGACCACCAACCCTGAAGTGTCCTCTGGCTGGCCCATCTCCTCCGACACTCTACCCATGTCTGCCCAGTGCACCGCACCCGCTGGTACCAGGCCAATCATCTCACAGGCTCTCACAGGATTGTCCTCAAAGGCAGAGGAGCCTTCAGAGCCTTTAGCACACACCTTGCACACCTCTGGAGCTGGGCTTACAAGAAGAGCCACGTCTTAGAAAGAGAGATTCCTGGATTAACTTCCCCCAGCCCACCACGACTGGCAGCTGCCGCCCACTCCAACCCATGTGCCTGTTCTCACCCACCCACAGGGTTGCCAAGGCCTGAGGGAGGCGGCCCTGGCAGAAATCATAATTAGGGATTTCATCATATACTTCAGCTCCCTGAGAACACATTCCCCCTTATAATATGCAAATCTATTGTTTGACTTTGAAACATCCCACTAACTTTCAAACATGCTGTCGGAAAGCCAGCAGCTGCAGAAGGTACGAGAATACCTGGTCTGAATTCAGAAAAGGACATTTGGGGGGGTTAGTAAGAATGGAAGGTTCAAAACGCACCATGAAGGAAGACAGTGAGGTCATGAGACACAGTCCAGCAAACACTGCCAAGACAAGCTGTGCAGAGAAACTTCAAGTGGGGAAAAGAAGAAATGCAAAGAGGGTCCCCAAGCCTCCTGAACCCCAGTTTCATGAGAGGTAATTCCATTGCATAGGTCTTCACCACTGTTAGTATAGACAAAAAAGGGGGGCTGGTCGTGTGAATTCTGTGATAGATGCGTGCTTCTAGACACTACAGGGAAGGCAGGTGTTGTTTGGAGGGGTGGCTTTCCCCTCTAAAGATAGAGGAAGAACTGAAGGACTTTCTGCAATCAGCCCAGTCATTTTTATAATTTCTCACTTCAAACCAAATATTTACAGACAAACTATTGTCGTGGTATCCTTGGTTGTGTATGTAGCCACGCCAAGCACGGGTAGAGGAGATAGAGGGGGAGGTCCGAGACAGCCAGGTTACCTGCCTGCTTGCGTTGGTCCAGTTTCACTAAGAAGCCCACAAACCTCTTCGTCCCTTCTGCTTCATTCACCTGACCTTTTTTCTGTTCCTTTTTTCCTTTCTTCATTACCCCAAGGGAATAATCTAGGCACCCTGGCTTTCTTTGCATGCAAAATGTAGCTGTTCCTTTTTCTTCTTCCAGATAAAGGCAGGCTCCAGGAAGGGGAGGGTGAAAGCTCCAGGCTTCAAATTAGCTCTGAAATAAAAGTCACTACCAGATGTTATATAAAAGGTGACGTAATCCTAATGTACTTCATTACATATGCAGCTCGGCTCTTCAGCCCAGGGGGAGTTTATTACATTTTGTCGATTCCATTTTCTATACCCACATCATTTTTACATAATTTTTCCTGCCTGACAGGCAGCTTCACATTTTCACAGCAACCCATCAAGAGAGCGTTACAAGAGCGTAGGGAACCAGGTTAGCAGTTTACAAATAATGGCGCTAATGAGTCAGATTTGTCCCAGAGATACAAATCAGGGGTAAATGGTCCATCCATGCGTGAGAGAAGCACATTTATTTTAGAATAATAGAGAAGAAACCGAGCACGTTCCAGCCGGCACTGCGTTCTTTCAGAGCATGTACTAAATCTATTGCAAAAGTGGGGAAATGGAGATGTGCCTATCTAAAGTTATTCTTGCCTTTTTCTTCGTTTTCCTAATAAATTCCCGGCTCGAAGAGAAATAGGTAGCCAGAGAACATGCATTAAGACCGAAGTTACTGCCTTTTCGGATTCTCACAAAATTTAGAAGAGAACACGTCATTCGTGCCCAGTGAAGTATCTAGCTGCTGCGATGCTTCAAGTGCAAACACTGCGAGACTCTTCCGCCTACTCTCCAGGTGCTAAGCATCCTTCTCCCCCTCCTTTCTGGGCACTCGCGTCTGCACTGCCCTCTAGTGGTGAATGTGGCCGTGCAGGCTGAATCCTTGGTCCTTGAGAACTAAAGATTGCACTAGGCATCTGCAGGTCAGCCCTTAGTTTTGGTGAATTTACTGACTCCTAGATAAATAAGAAGGTTCCTGGAGCTCCACCCCAGGAAGTCGTGCTTACCAGGGACCAGAAAGATGGCTTCGAGGATAAAGACACTCGCCATCAAGGCTGACAACTTGAGTTCCATACCTTGAACCCAAATAGTAGAAGGAAAATCAAGTCCCACAAGTTGTCCTCTGACCTCTACCTTGAGGTTGAGATGCACACACCTGAAGACACACAATCAATGCATGTAAAATGTAATAAAAGATCTAGTTTACCCAAAGTTTAATCTTTATAAGTTTCAATTTTAAAGGAAAACTGGTTTAAACGAACTTTATTGTTTTTCCGCAGTTATTACAAACAAGATAATGGGTGCTTTTAGTCTTTGATAAGAATAGAATTCGAATGTGGGATGAGGGGATATGTGAAGATGTTGGGGAGCAATTTTACCCAGCCTTCCCCACGCCTAGGGAACAGAGAAATTAACAATCATCCTCCAAAATAAAATTTACTCCAAAGTCAGCACATTCAGCTCTACAGCTGATTTCATAAATTTAAGAATTCTTCTCATAGGCCTGGAGAGAAGACTCCGTGGTTAAGAGCACTGTCTACTCTTCCCTCTGGAAGAGAGAACCCAGGCTCAGTTCCCAGCACTCACATGGCAGCTCACAGCTGTCTGAAACTCTAGCTCCAGGGGATCCGACACCTTCATAGAGACATTGATGCATAAAAGCACCAATGCACATAAAACAAAAAAATTTAAAGAACTCTTTTTTTTACCTTATTTTAGCTTTATGTGACAATGTTTTTGTTTTTGTTTAATGAGCATGGATATTTTTCCTGCATGTATGCCTGTGTGCCACCTGTGATCTGATGCCAGCAGAGACCAGAAAAGGGTGTTGGGTCCCTGGAAGTGGAGCTGCAGATGACTGTGAGCCACCGTGCAGGATCTGGGAATTAAACCTGAGTCCTCTAGAATAGCAATCAGTGCTGCAAACTTCTGAGCCACCTCTCCAGTCCCTTCTTTTAGTTTATTTAATTGTATGTAGGGGAAATGGGTGGTGTGTGTAAGTTCAGTTCCTGAGAATTACAGAAGAGCACATTAAACCCCCTGGAGTTGGCCTTACGTTGGGTCATGAACCATCTCACACAAGTTCTGGAACCAAACTCTGGCCCTCTGCAAGAGCAGTATGCACTCTTAACAGCTGAGCCGTCTCTCAGGACTCAAGAATTCCTCTTAAAGCAACTTTTCATCATATCTAAATTATTTGTGCACATAATATATAAGTCATCCTACAGACCCTGTTCCCACAAACTTGGGACCAGGCAATCCCATCTCTTTACCCTTGTAACTCTAAGATGCTTGTATTGCTACTTCTTGACTTCTCAGTTTCAGCATTATATATCTTGCACCATGGAAGACGACTTCATATGTGTGTGTTCACCTGCACGCGCACACACACACACACACACAGTTACACCACATAAATTTACTTACCAATTTTCCCTTTTCCCACCTTTAGTTTTGTGTATACTTATTGTGTGATATTAGTTTAAGATGTGTTACATTTGTTTATGATGTGAAATATTTGTTTAATGATTGAAAGATGTATTGCTTTCTTTTATGCTGCATTTGTTTAACTCCGTGAAGCTGCTACTTTGCCTACCTTAGACACCTGATTGGTCTAATAAAGAACTGAATGGCCAATAGGTAGGCAGGAGAAAGGATAGGAGGGGCTGGCAAGCAGAGAGAATAAATAGGAGGAGAAATCTAGGCTCAGGAGGAGAGGGAAGAGCAGAAAGGAAGGAGAAGAAAAAGAGAAGGAGAGGAGGATGCCAAGGGCAGCCACCCAGCTACACAGCCAGCCATGGAATAAGAAGGGAAGAAACGAATATAGAATACAGAAAGGTAAGAGCCCAGAGGCAAAAGGTAGATGGGATAACTTAAGAAAAACTGGTTAGAAATAAGACAAGCTAAAACCGGGCATTCATAAGTAAGACTAAGTCTCCATGTATTTATTTGAGAGTTGGGTGGCGGGTCCCCAAAGAGTTAAAACAGAATCAACTACATGGATTCATTGCACTAATTTTCTAGGGTTGCCATGTCAAAGCATATGACACATCTGATGGCTTAAGCCACCTAGGATTTATTGTTCACAGTTCTGAAGATTAAAAATTCTGAGATTAAGGAATCATCAATCCCTGCTCGCTCGCTCGCTCGCTCTCTCTCTCTCTCTCGCTCTCTCTCTCTCTCAAGGTTTCTCCTCATCCATTCCTAGTCTCCCATTTCCCAACAATCCCTGGAGTTCCTTGGCTTGTCAACTGTCACAAGACTTGTGTGTGTGACTCTATCTGTATGTCTTCACACGTCCCTCTTGTCTCCGTGTGTCTTCTCTTACTATTACGATGCATGCTGCCTCGAGATGACAGCCAACTCTCGTTTTATACAACCTCACTTTGGTCTGTCTCAAACACATCTTCAAAGCCCTGTTTCCAAAAGGGTCACATTCCCCAGTTCTTAGCTTAGGGCAGCAGCACTTTGGGGAAGGAGACATAGTTTAACCCACAGCGTTTATTCTCACCTATTTGTCTCACCCAGTTTTCTGGTATTCAAATGTTTTCTGCTTTCTCTCGGGTTTTGTGACCTATGTCAGTTCACTCTCAGTTGCTCTTTGCTTTGTGGACTACAGCCCACATCCTTCCAGGTTTTAATGGAAAAACAAGACTCACTGGTCCCTCTGAGATCTCATTGGCTGTACAGAATCATGCGTCAGTCCCACACCAAACGTTAGAGGCAGGAACTCAAAGCCATCCTAAAATACTTACGTTCAAGCCCAGCCTTGGCTCAAGATCCTGGGGGTGGGGGAGGCAGATTTGTGTCTCTACAGAGAAGTGCGTGATCCTTTTCTCACTCCAGGATGGATAAGGAGAAGAACACAAAGGAACAGCAGAAATACATCTCAGTCTATGTTTTAGCCTCTGATGTTTTTATGGGAATTGGTTTGGTAATGTCTGAGGGATAAATACATCGCTTTAATACCGTTTTCTATTCTAAAATGTTAGAGACGACATTATCCCAAATACAAATGCATATAAGTAGGAGGAAATGCCCTTCTTTTGAAGCCCCACAGTTTCAAAGAGCATGATCAGAGGTTTCTGGCTTTGTTTCAATCTAGTTAGCCAAATCATAGCCATACTGCCGATGAGCAATGTTCTTCTCCTGAGATGCCACAAGAAGTGTCCTCCAAACTGATTTACACAACAGCCTGATTGTCCAACATTATCTAATCCCACATGTGATGAGTTTGAGACCAAGACTTTAAGGACATAAGACTCAAGACCACAAAATGAAAGAAAGAAAGAAAGAAAGAAAGAAAGAAAGAAAGAAAGAAAGAA
>LOJH01002840.1:22145-38091 GCA_001685095.1 Ellobius talpinus
CACTATGGTCTGTAGTGTTTGACCCACAGGATGACTCTCTGAACCAGACACTATGGTCTGTAGTGCGTTTGACCCACAGGATGACCCTCTGAACCAGACACTATGGTCTGTAGTGTGTTTGACCCACAGGATGACCCTCTGAACCAGGCACTATGGTCTGTAGTGTGTTTGACCCACAGGATGACCCTCTGAACCAGGCACTATGGTCTGTAGTGTGTTTGACCCACAGGATGACTCTCTGAACCAGGCACTATGGTCTCTGGTGTGTTTGACCCACAGGATGATCCTATAAGACCAGGACAACCTTCCCAAGTTTAGATGTGAAGCATCACAACTAATAAGTTTTGGAGCTGAGATTCACTTCCAGGTCTGTCTGGCTCCAAAAACAATCATCACAATTCTCTCCTGCCTACAGAAAGTCTTCAAGAAGGTTAATAACTGTAACCAAACAATGAAAGTAAATATTTGTATAGCAAGGAGCAGAATCACCCTAATGTTCACGCCTACCTGAGCCATGGAAACATTCTCAAGTCTCAGCTTTCCATTCTCAAGCACGTCTGAGGCACCTCTTAGGCACCTCTTTAAAGCATTCAGGTCCTCTGAGAATTGAAATGCTTTCTAGTTAATTTGTGGAGTGTGTTGTAAGGTCACTCCTAAACTGTTGTATAACCAGTTCCTACAGACACTTACTCCTTATGGCTTGGAGAGTAGTGTAGATGGATTTTTCTTTGGGCCACCAGCTCACAAATAGTGAYATGGAGACTTATTATTAATTATGAAAGCTTGGCCTTAGCTTAGGCTTGTCCCACTAGCTCTTATAACTTAAAGAGCCCACATCTTTATTAGTCTTTGTTCTACCACATGGCTTTTCCTTCTCTCTCTCCTATTTTCTGTATCCAGCTTGTTTGCATCTCGATCACATCCCATGTGTCTCAATTCATCTCCTACTTCCTTCTTTTCTGCCCAGAAGTCCCACCTATACTCCCTGCCCAGCTATTGGCCAGTCATCTTTTTATTACATCAATCACAGCAACACATTTTCACACAGTGTACCAACACCCCACAAGAGTAGCAACCAGAAGCCCCAATAAAGAGATGGTATGTTTTTGAAAGAAGCAAGAACACCCTCTAACCAAGCTGTATGAGTTCTCACTCAGACCAGGATCCACCAAGAACATTTAGCCAGTCATATTGAAAGGTGCACGCATGGACACAGTGTTAGGAAGAAGAGCATGGGGCTCTTTGCCAGCTTATAACAGGTCATCTGACATCACTAGGGACAAGCAGAGTCATGTCCAGTGAAGAAAACTTTCTCTTTGTACATTTCCAGGAAGAAATGATTATTCTCAAGATGGCTGATGGTACTTTCTGGGTTACCTCGCAGTGATAGCTGGATGTGACCTTCCCTCCAAGCTGTCTTCGAAGCTCACATGATGCAGAAATGAACCATTAGGATTCTCCTGTTTTCTCTCTCAAGATTTGACATCCTAGAACTTCAGTTTAACAGCGTGAGCCTCATCGAGCCCTATTCCTACCTCTCTATCCCTGGTCCAGGTCTTCCCAGCTTCCTCCACATTGCCTAACAACTGCCCACATGCAAGTTCACAGTAATTCCCCTGTGTGTCCAAAGGAAATTTTGTTTCTTGTTAGCTTTTCTGAAATTAAAAAAAAAAAAGTTTCTCTTGGCTCTCTACAAACCAAGTGAGTTGACCACGGAACTACATTTAGGCTACATTTACCAAGAGCTATCTTTCCAAAACCTGAAGAAAGTAACGCCATGACGCTCAGGCCTTACCTCGCCTGTCATGGTGAGAACTCAGGGAGTGTTAGCTCTTCCTCGAGTTGACAGCTCTTACAGAGGTAACTCAGGCTTCAAGACGGGCTGTCCCACCCTTCTCAGCCATTAGTAGGCAGCAGCTGCCTCACCATCCTTCCCAGAGTCGGGCAAGGCTATTATCTACCTCACGGGTTTAGTGAGGCAAATAGAAGTTTGATTTCTTTTCAGATAAAAGAGATGATGCAAATGAGAATTTTATCCTGCATGGAGGACTGACAGAGTAGGAGCATGAATCCGGCTTGATTACAATCTTCCATCATTCTGATGTTATAATTACTGAATGGAATCAATCAGCTTTCAATTGTTACCTTGGTAAGAGATTAAAACATCATTACTTGTTCTACATATTTCACACTTTAGCAAATTTTAATAAACTGAATGCTTGAGAAATTGTTATATTATCTTTCATGGCATTGGGATGCTAATGACATTCCTATTGATTTTAATTCACATGTGCTGGTCAAAACGAGTCAGATTCCAGCGAGGCATGGCACCCGTAATCCACGCTAACAGATGAAGGCCGCTAAACACTGAAATAGCCCAGATGAAATCATTAATCAGAAATATCATAAAATGATTGCCAAAGAAAACTAGGGAGGGTTTAATCTTCATAATGAACATCTTTAATGACATATCGTTTCATCTGTAACTTTTGCACATTGGTGATTTCTCGAATAAAATGTTTTTAAGTATGTAAGTAAAAAAGTCCTCAGAAGACAAAACTTGGAGCATATTGATTATCAATGGAGATCCTCACGGGCTATAAAGTGACCCCTGAAGAGCACAGAGTGCACACATTCTTCCTTCAGACCATACAGGGGCCAGGAGTCTGACTCAGTGGGAAAGTGTTTGCCTAGCATGCCTGAGGCCCTGGGTTCAAGCCCCAGCACTACCAAAAAGAATGTCTGAAAGGCTCTCAGCTTTGTGCCAAGAAAGTATTTATGCAGACTGATCAGATAATGCAATATAATATAAGGATTAATTAAGAGTGGGGGTTTTGTAGTTAGATATCATGTCATTTTCATGTCTTTTGATTTTTGCCTTAGTCTTCTGTGAAGCAGAAGTATAATACACATAGCCCTTCCGAGTGCTAGTCTCAGCACGAAATGTGGCCGTGCTTCAGCATGGTCGAAGCAAACTATTTCCATGGCTAAAAACATTAAAGTTTATACCTGTGAAGACTGGTTTTTTTATTCACCCTAAAATTCTTTGCTTGTATTTCTGCATAGTATTCTTTTCTCTAATTAGAACATCAGTTTTTGTTTTTATTGCTTTCTTTTGTGTTAACAGGAACTGAATCCCAGACCTGTTCACTCTAGGCAAACATGCTGTCACTGAACTACACGACCATCCCTCTAGCTAGTAAATAGGACCACACTCCCTCGGGGTCTAACGGCGTCTGGACGGTCTGGTCTCTGGAGTCCAAATGTGCAAGAGCTAAAGAGCAAGGGTGAAGAGCAGACAAGAGCATGCTGTTAAATCCTCCAGCATGTGATCCTTTCCCCCTAGAGCCTGCCCTGAATAGACCTATAAAAATCATGATAAACGTCCTCTGCGGGATTCAGTTTCTTGTAAAAGGTGGGAAAGGCTTCGAGGATGTAGAAGATAAAATATAGATGCCCCTGGAAAAAGACTCAAGACTCAGGATCCCAGCTTTACAAGAGAAGTGACAGTCAGTGTAGCAGGAAGGACACGGCATGGGAATGAACGGTTCATACAGGAGCCAGGGATGGATAGAATAGGAGGCCCAGGGGACTCCAGTGGAACTTGCAACATAAAATAAACCCTTCAAAGGCCCCCTTTTCTCAGGCTCAGATTCACTGGCCTTTTTCATTTGGGCAGAACCTCATGAAGCCAGTTCTTCATAGCAGCCTTCGCATTCTAGTTTAATGCATTCTGCTACATTTTTAATTAGCTTTGTGTTTATTTATCGCTTATTTGTTTGTCATTTTAGATATTGTTTATTTATTTATCATTTTATATGTGTGTGTATGTACATGAGTTTAGGTGCATTATATGCATGCAGGAACCCACAGAGGCCAAAGAGGTCACCAGATGCCCTGAAACCGGAATTACAAGTAGTTGACAGCCACTGTGTGGCTGCTGGGAGCAAAACTGAGGTCCTCTGCAAGATCAGTCAGCATTCTGAACTGCTAAGCCATCGCTCAAGCCTCTTCATCATCTTTTTATTCACCCATATATTCCTATAATGTTATTTGAAAATTTAAAACAACACAATACTAATTAGTTTGTTTTTATCTCTTTTTCGGTTAATTTTTTTTAATTATGTGTATATGCATGCCCCTGTGTGTGAATTTGTACACGTCCATGCAGTGCCTGAAGATGCCAGAAGTGGGCGTCAGATCCCCTGGAGCTGGAGTTATAGGCAGTTCTGAAATGCCTTGTGTGGGATGCTGGGAATTGAACCTTGGTCCTCCGCGAGAACAGTACACACTCTTACACATTGGGCCACTTCTCCAGCCCCAGTTGTTTGGGGTTTTTTGTTTTGTTTTTTTGTTAATCACAGCACTAGATCAGGTCGCCTTTGGGTCTGACTTGAGAAAAGCATCATGATGTCACCACATGGTGATGGTAACAGTTACCATGATAATGAGGAGCTCAGTGTGATTCAGGCATCGTGCTAATACTTTATTTATATTAGCATATTTATCCTTCACAACAGTTGATGGAATGGGGTCTTTTAGTGCTGAAGGAACTAAAATCAAGAGGAAAGAATTTAGCTGGACACAATACCAGTGAGGCTGAGGCCAAAGGATAGAGAGTTTGAAGTAAGTTTGAAATGAATAGTGAGATTGAAGCCAACAACGGCTGCATAGTGCGGTCTTATCTCAAAAGTCTAAAAAAGAGAGAGAGTTGATTTATTCAAGATGATAACATTGCTAGTGAAGGAGCTAGTGAGATGGCTCACAGGGGAAAAGTATTTGAAGCCATGAAGCTTGATGACCTCAGTTCAATCTCCAACTCCTACAAGTTGTTCTGACATAGCATGCATGTGCCCACACACATCAACACATACAGTAAAGAAATGGGTTTGTTTTTAATTAGTGAAATTATAGTTCATTCTTTAAGTAACTGTACATTTTTAAAGCTACATTTTTAAAAATCTAAATTAAAGAAAAAAGAAATTATATTAGATATACTTTTGAGAGTATATCTAGTCACAAAAGCTATGAAAGCAAGTTGAGAGCAATCACAAATACATGGAAAGCATAAAAAAACAAATACGTGGAAAGCTTCACTTCAAGGACTGTGAACAGGTTTTATTTTTCAAAGATACCCACAAGGCCTCCCATTGCACATGCCCTCAATGCAATTTTCACTCTGTTCACATCAAAATGTGCATGTTTGGTTTCCCTTTCTTGAATCTGGAGTGAAGTCTGACGTCTCCAGGAAGTGACACCAGGTCCTTCTAACACTGGTTGACAGAGAGCTCACAGCTTCTGTCTGGTTCCCTCAGGACGCTGTTCTTGGACCCGGATTCTATGCTGTGAGGAAAGCCAACTATCAAGGGTCCAGGCCAGAAAACTAGGTGTTCCAGCTTATGCTCCCCACTGAGGTTCAGCCAATAGTGAACCACAAACCTACAAATACAGGAATGAACGATCCTTTGGATGTTTCTAGAGCCCAGGGATCAGGCTCACCACAAATATTCAAGTCTTCCCAGCTGCGGTTCCAGATATCACAGAGCAGAAAGATGGTAGGCATATTGTGCTGGCTGTACCCCCTCCAGATTGCTGACTGACATGTTCACGACATATTCACGGATGTGATGAGATGATTGCTGATTTATAGTAAGCATGATTCTATCAAGCAATGGTACCTGGACAGAGTTCAACAAACATCATTGGTATTTGCGGAACAGGCACCAAAGCATAGGAACACAAAATGGCAGGTAACCTAGAGAGAGAATCGTGTTCATCTTTTTGAAACTGAATACTTGGGCTTCCCTGTATCATGGAAGCACCAGAGGATATAGTAGGAATTGTAGACTTTTATTACTATGTCAACTGAGCAAAAGGACTTCTACAGTCTTGGTTATCCCTCCTGGTCTCCATCTCCTCATGTGTAAAATGAAGATTATGGCTACTGTGGGGTTTTGTTTGTTTGTTTTTGTTTTTGTTTTTTACTCTTTGGGGGCCCACCACCCAGTTCCCAAATAAATACACGGAGACTTAATCTTACTTTTGAATGCCCGTCTTAGCTGGTTTGTTGCTAGCCAACTTTTTTAACTTAAATTATCCCGTCTGTTTCTCTTTAACTACATTTTGCCTCCAGACTTTTTACATTTCTTGATTCTATACATTTTTCTTTTCTTACTCCGTGGGTGGCTGCGTGGCTGGGTGGCTGGGTGGCCCCTGGCATCCTCTTCGCCTCATTTTCTCGCCCCTCACTCTCTTCCCTGGATTTCTCCTCCTATTTATTCTCTCTATGCCAGACCCACCTATTTCTCTCTCTGCCTAGCTATTGAGCACTCAGCTCTTTATTAGACCAATCAGGTGTTTTAGGCAGGCAAGGAAGCACAGCTTCACACAGTTAAACAAATGCAGCATAAAAGTATACAACAAATCTTTCAATCACTAAACAAGTATTTCACAGCATAAATGAGTGTAGCATATCTTAAACTAATATTCCACAATAGGCTACCTTCCTGAATTCTTACTTTAAAAAAAAATCAGCTCTATGAGAAAAAAGTTGGTTGCCAGGTGGTGGTGGCCATTCCTTTAATCCCAGCACTTGGGAGGCAAGAGGCAGGCAAGTCTCTGAGTTTGAGGCCAGCCTGGTCTACAGAATTCCAGAACAGCCAGGGCTACACAGAGAAATCCTGGGGAAAAAAATTAAAGAAAGAAAGAAAGTTGGTCAAAGTGTAAAGGCTTTATTTTAATTTTATTTTGCCAGTGATCGCAGTTTGCTAGGAGTAAGTAACAAAGAGTCATATATTAGTGCTTAAACACAAAAATATATCATCTCATAGGTCTAGAAACTAGAAGTCCAGAATCGAAGGCTGACAGGCTTGGTATACTTGGGTATCTATGAGGAAAAATCTGCCCTGTGCCTTTTTTTTTTGTCTAGTGGCTTGCCAGCCATCTTTGGCATTCCTAAGCTAGTAGACTCACCACCCCTGACTCTGCCTTAAAAGTTTCGCGATGTTCTCTCTGGCATGTATCTGTGTCCAAATTTCCCTCTGTTGTGAGGACAATCAGTCATATGGACTGGGGCCCATGCTAATGACCTTATTTTAGCCTGATTAGTTTTATAAAGACCCTAACTCCAAATAAGAGCAGAATCTGAGGTCCTGAGGATTAGAACTTCCTCCTAAGAATTTAGGAAGGATACAACTCACTCCATAACATCGATGAAGGCGATGATCTACCATGTGTAATGAGGTCATTTAGGGAAAGCACAGCATAAATCCAGTGGACAATGACAACTTGCTTGATAAGTACAAAAATGTGCAAATTTTGAAATCCCAGACTAAGGGACTCTGGCTGTATTGTTTTATGAGCCTTGTGTTCAGCTGAGGTTCATAAATCCTGGAAGGAAATCCAAGCCAATTCTGGAGTTTCTGACAAGCTCCAGAGGCTGAATGGATCAGACAGAATTTCACTTGGAATTTAGGTTTTATTGAGTCTAATTTGAAACTTAATGCAAATTCATGGAACATAAACTCCTTACAAATTGACTAGAACCCAATACAAAGGGCTCCCGATCCCCCTGGAATACACACAATGAATGTTGGAATTTTCCCATCTCGGAAACGGGGAAACAGGAAGGGGCCAGGCTGGCAAGCCCTCACTATCACCACCTTGGAAGTGTAGAACATTTACATCTCATGAATTATTTCAAACAGCAAAATGCATAGAGTAATAATGAGGAACGTTTAGAGCACTGTGAATCTCCTAATATAAAAATATGTCAAAACTTGCAAAATTTCAAGACAAGAGGCTTGAAAACTATGCTTTTATTGAAATGTCAGAAAGCATGATGGTTAGTCTTTACTGTCAACTTGACTGGATTAGAATCACCATGGAAACATACTTTTGAATGTGTCTATGATGTGTTTCAGAAAAGTTCGACTGAGCAGGAAATACCTCCCCTGAATATATGGGCAGACCAGCTCGTGTGCTTGGAGGGAGTTAGTCCTTGAATGACTGAAGAGGAGAATAAGAGTTGAACACCAGCACTCCTCTCTCTCTCTCTCTCCCTCTCTCTCTCTCTCTCTCTCTCTCTCTCTCCTATTATGAAAACAATATGACTAGCCCCCCCTCATTCTCTTGCTACCATACCTTCTCCACCATAGTGGGCTGTATCCCTCAAACCTTAATTAAAATAAACACTTCCAGCTTGTTTCTTGCCAGGTATTTGGCCCCAGCAATTAGAACAATAACTAATAAATAATATGTCAGTGTAGCAGGTTAGCAGAAGTATCTGCCATTTTAATCTACAGAAGACACTATGGTATGCATAAACTAGACTTTGGCGAGGGCTCTTAGCAGACATCTCATCTTTAATTTGACTGTTGCTAAGAATTAAATCTTTTGATTAGTCTATAGCACTGTCACCAAGATGTACCCGTAATGGCTCCACCACCAAGAAACAACACTGGAAAATCAATAGCTGGGGACTGGAAGTCAGATGGCTGGGTTACCAGCCTTCCTTAGACTGTTAGACTCGGTGTGAGCACATGTCACAGCTGAGAAGGTGAAGGTCAGTGAGATGGCCCAGCTGATGACGGCATCTGCTGCCAAGCCTGATGACCTGAGTTCAAGTCCTTTCAGTTCCTGGGACACATGTGGTAAAAGGAGAGAACCAAGTCCCACAAGTTGTCCTCTAACTACCACATGCAATGTGTGTTATACACACACAGACACACACAAATACATAAATAATAAATAGGTGCAATTTTTTAATATTTTAAGAGAAAACAAAAGTTTAGTGAATAGGCCACACAACTGGCAGGGTTTGCTCTATAAGAATGCACCCCCAGGCTGGAGCAATGGCTCAGAGGTTGGGAGCATTTGCTGCAGAAGCAGAAGGAACACAGTTCAGATTGCAGCATGTGCAGAACAAGCCGGGGTTGCAGCATACACAGAACAAGCCGGGGTTGCAGCATACACAGAACAAGCCGGGGTTGCAGCATACACAGAACAAGCTGGGGTTGCAGCATACACAGAACAAGCCAGGGCTGCAGCATGCAAAGAACAAGCCGGGGCCTGCGCTCCTCTGACTCTAGCACCAACAGGGACATAGACAGGAGGATGGCTGGGAAATTACATCAGCCTCCCTGAGAGATGCAAGCTTTAGACTCAATGAAAGACCTTGCCTCAAACCAATAAGGTATAGAGTTATAGAGCAGGTCACCTGACACCCTCCCCTGGCTTCTGCACATGTACCTACACACAGAAACACATATACCTCACACATGAACATACGACTCATACACATGTACCCATACACCTCACACACATGCACATACACCACACATATGCACATATACCTCACATATATGTGCATGCACCACACACATGTGCATATACACATCACACACATGTGCACATATACCTCACACACATGCGCACATATACCTCACACAGATGTGCATATATAACTCACACTTGTACACATACACCACACACATGCACATACACCCCACACACACGTGAACATACACCTCAGACATATACATATACACCTTACACACATGTGCACATACACATCACACACATGTGCACATATACCTCACATACAGGCACACATATACCTCACACAGATGTGTGTATATACCTCACACTTACACCACACACATGCACATACACCTCACATACACATGCACATACACCTCAGACATATACACATACACCTCACATATGTATGCACATGAATATCACATGTGTACAAATAATCCACACAATGTGCACATGCATATCACACACATGTGCACACACACCTCACATGCACGTAAACATACACTTCACATGTGCATAAACAACACATGTGCACATACCTCTCATATAAATGTGCACATACAACTAATACATGTGTGCATACACCACACATATGCACATACACCTAATATGTGTATGGTATATGTGCACATGCACCTCACACATGTGTACATATGCCACACACATGTGCATATACACCACACACACTTGTGCACATATACCTTGCACACATACATACACACCAAAAAAGAGAGAAGGAATACATTCCCCTCTTTACATTTATTCCTATGGGAAAATTAACTGGCTCTCCATTTATTCAAATTAACTTGGAATTGTGAAGGAATATGTCCTTTGCATTAGAAGCCCCTGCTCTGTGGCTTAATAACTTTATTGAAATATTGATTTACATACCATCAGATTCCCTGCTTCTAAGAGTACAATTTAACAGTTTTTGATAAACATATTGAAATGTGCAACCATCACTGCATAATCTAATTTTAGAGCATTTTCACCACCTCAGTAACATCTTCTATGCTTGTTTATATTTAGCATTGCATCCTCTCCTAGCCTGTGTAACCACGAGTTTTCTCTTGATCTCCTTAGAGTTGCTCTTTCTAGACATCTCAGACAAGTGAACCTACAAGATACACTCTGCCTGGTGTGTGAGGGTTTCATACATGGTACATCATACATCTGTGTTTCCTTCCTTTTCATTCCTGAATATCCATCCACTGTATGTATCCTGTAACTGTTTCTAGGCTGCAGTTTAGATGGTCCAGACACGTATCCAGTCCTTACCACATGTGCCAGATGTGATTGTAAATATGTCGTAGATAGTACTGAAATACAGCCAGTAGAAATTCATCCCATCCTGTGCACACCCCTATTTTCCGCTTCTCACATCCAATCTGGCCCAATCACTCAGCTTGTCCAATAGGATAAATTGGCAATAATGCTCTAAGATTTTCAAGCTCGGAACTTAAGAAAATTGGCAGCTTTTGCTTCCCTCTTTGGGAAGCCAGGTGTTGTTCATATAAAAGCCTTGGCTTGGCTACTGGACAATGCAGCATCACAAGCGGAAAGCCATGGACAATGGAAGACGGTCTTGGATGTTCCAGCTCCAGCCGGCTTCGGCCACCTCTACATTCCAGGGAGCTAAGAAGCCATGGAGCAGAGCCCAGTCAACCCACACATTTGTGAGAATAGTTACTGTTTTTCAGGCACTCCATTCTGACTGATTTGTTATGTAGCAAAAATGTAACTAAGTAGCATCACCATTCTCTAAGGTGTTTTTGGGGGTGGCCTGTTTATTTTTGTACTATTATTCTACTCTACAGGGATTTCTAGTAAGTTATGACTTCACCATCACTTCCTTGAAAGTTTGAAGAACCCTGAAGAGTTTTGTGTCAATGATGTTCTTTCTGATACTTTGAGATAACAGTTTTAAATGTTCTAGTGAGCTTTATAAAAATGGGTGTTCCATCGTCCATTTCCCTCTCTCACGGTAGCACATAAGGAATCAGTGTCCAGCTGCTCTCCCAACAGGGTACACATTAGCTTAACAATCTCACCAGTAAAGTCAGTTCAATAACTCGAAGATTTTCTGAATTTTGATTAAAGGAAAATAAGCATGGTAAGTTCTGCATAAAGCTACCAATACTGTCCTCATTCTCAAAAAAATGGAAATTGGTGGCAAAAAAGGGGGGCAGCATAATTACAAATTAATTTAACAACAAATTAACTTAATCAGACCACCTCCCAAATTGCACAACTCTAGGAGGCAGCTTTTGGAGCTTCCAGAAGTCGTGTGATAGATGGTGCTCAATAGCAAAGAAAATGAGCTACGACTGCAAATAGAATATCCTTCAAGAACTAGAGCCTTGGCATTTGTCTTGGCCACACCGTTCTCCAGCACAACAAGGGCGCCAAATAAACCTAATTCAGTGGCTGTTGTTGAGAAGATCACTACAGGCTTGAGTGGCCAAAGAAGTCTTCATCCAAGAGAGTAGTATAAAATTGGACCTTGGGGAAAGGAGGACAGTGAAGGGGACAGAACAATGAAGCCAAACAGGCTTAATCAACATCGTCTTTTAAGGGAGAAATCCTGGGCTACGTATGGTGGTGCGCATCTTTATCCCACAGCTCAGAAGGCAGAGGCAAGTGGATCTCTGTGAGTTTGAGGCCAGCATGATCTACAAAGAAAGCTCCAGGACAGTCAGAACTACATAGAGAGATCCTGTCGTGCACTAGACTCAGGAATATTACAATAGTTTAGGAGTCTTGAAAATTGCCCTACTCAATTCCCATCATCTCCATGCATCTCATATAAGAGAGAAGGTAAGTGCTGCCATGAACAACACCCCTCACTTGGGGGTCTATCTTCTACCTTACGGTACTTTGCTACCTACAATCACAGAATCCAGAGAGTCTAAGGACTCTCAATCTAATCTTTAAATTGGCAGAACAGAGAACACGGTACTCCAAAACCACACTGCAGGAGCAAGGAGCTCATCTTGAAAGAATATCGCAAATCTAGAAGGCAAGAGGAGAAATCAAACAGCTGGAGTCTACATGAAAGGGGGAGGGATGCTGAAAGCAACTGGGATGACAGGGAGTCTTTAGGAAAAGAGGTTTGTAACTGAGTGCATAGTCTCCATCTGCTCCCTCTTCCAGAGGCATCTTTCCTGACAGACTTATACTGCTTTCTGAAGAGAAGGGGGTGGTATTTTGCTTCAGCTTGGGTTTTGGGTTTGGGGTTTTTTGTTTTGCTTTGTTTTGTTTTATTGCTTTTGTTTTGTTTTACCAGTCTTGGGTTTCTTTTAGATATGACACAATGCCGACAACAACCTAGCTACATTCAGGTTAAAAGACACTAGAGCAAGGAAAGGAACATTCCTAACTTTTGGCAGAATGCTAATATCCACTTGGGAGGTACACCGAAGGAATTAATATTGCAGTTAAGGTTCTGGAGGGGAAATGGTCAACAAAAAAAAAGCCAATATGACTTTAATCCAGACCCTTCCAAAGTTGATTTACCATAGAGCTTTTCGTGGAAGACACTGTGAGAATCCTGCTGCAAAGGATAAAACAGTAAGACCCAAAGTTATTACCTGGTGATTTGGAGAGAAACACAGCATTGGATATCAATGGTAGAAAATATCATGACTTTTATATTTTGCCTGTGACAAAACTCTTTCCACTACACATTCAGTTCTGCTATTTTACTTTAACTTCAATCAGGAATAAAGAAAAAAACCCAACTTCCATCATGAAATAACTTGCAGGAGGAAGGTGCAGGGAAACTGAGGAGGCGGAGATAAAAGGTGACCCTGGCCACAAGAACCAGAGGATGCTGGTCTTGCAGGAAAAGCAGCAACCAGCTAAACACAGAGTTCTTACTGCTTGGAGAGATGAGAACCTTCGCACAGCCAGTCAGTAGCTGCTATGTAAGAGAGAAGCTTTCTGTGAAATCAACAAAGAAAAACCGAACAGCTTGAGACTGTATAAACCATGATGAGTATTTAGTAGTTAACCCTGGAAGCAAGAAGAAGCCTGAGACAAGACCAAGGCAGATGGGAGTGCAGACCCAGCAAGAGTGACTCACGTTAGCTCAATGTTACGCCTGGTTCCTCAGTGGCTTGGCACTGGAAGATTATATGAAGGGCGAAGTTGGTCTTCCTGCCAGCTGACATTCGTCATCATGGTGTATGTGTATTCGTTCAGACAATTACATAAAAGAACCTGTATCTTCCTTTGAGAGCAAAGTGCCTATATCGATTTCACAAAGTCCTGAGTTACATAAACTCACAATCGAGAATGGGCATAGATCAATTAACTTAGAAAGCAACTGAAGATGGAGCCAAAGGATTGTTGCGTGGCACCTAGCCTAGGAGGTTTCATTCAGTGAGTTCTTACCGAAACTGCTAGACACATTTGTGTTTTCACTTTACTTCCCAAGGCATCAAGAGACCTATACACAATCTTAAGGCTTCCATTTGAGAATCATCGCCATGGTCCAATACTATGTGGATGAAGATTATATTTGGCCTGAGTGTGTGTCACCTGTTGGGAAATGAGAATTAGCATTCTAAACAAAGATGATCAACAGGCAGTGTGGCGACATAAAAGAAACATGAAGCAAGGCCATCTCTCTATCAGAGTGGCCTGGCAGGCAGGGGGCAAGATGTGATGATTAGGTAGACCTGACTCTCTAAGGATCCTGTTAAAAACCGGAGGTCTACGTTTGGGGTTGGGCCAGGATAGGAACCAGCAACCAGTGTGCCCCAGCAGCTCAGTTAGAGGGAGCTTGGTGTCACAGCTGTCTGTGTATGATACACATAAGACAGAACCCATCCCGCTACGGCTGCTCTCAGCCGAGTCTGGACTGGGGAGAAGTCTCCTAAAGCAAGCAACTCCGTAGATGCCGCTTCCTTGTCTCTCGCCTCAACTGTGCACCCACTGAAAAGCAGCTCCTCAGCTGGAGAGATGATGGCTCAGCAGTTAAGGATGCTAGCTATCTCGCAGAGGACCTGGGTTTGGTAGGACTGATGTCTAAAACACTAGTTCCAGGAGTACTCTCTGGGCTCTGCAGACTACTGCACGTACATCATACACATATGTACACACACTCACCTAGACTCACATACGTACACATAAATAAACACAAATAAACCTGTAAGGATGCTCTTTAAAGAAAAGTAGCTCCCAGCATCTGCTTTGAGTTCTAGCCTTGATTTAAATCTTCCTGATTGTATCATCTTGTTAAATTCTGGTTGGTCATCTCTGTTTACACCTGCCCAGCTCTCCATACTCCGATAAGAAGCACCCCTTTACCTGGAGACGACAGCCCTGCCCACCTTTGCACATTCAGCTCAGGAGTTCTTATCTGGGACCTGACTAACCCAAGTCAACCGCATCATAGAGAAACAGAACTGGGCAATGTCAAGAGAACCTGGGTCCTGAAGAACCAAGTGGGATTTCTCTTTCAAGGTTTCCCAAAAGTGCCAGTTCTGAGCTCTTCAATTCCAGGAGTCAAAACACAGAGTGAGACCAAGACAGGAATATGCATACACTTGATTTCATAAGCCATTCCAAGTTCTCCATTACTCTTTCTTGGAAGTGTGTTTCCATCAGGAGAACAAGGACAGCATTTGCTGCTTCCATGGAGTCTATTTTGGAAAGCAGAGAGCACATAGAGATTTAAAATACTATCCCTTCTTACTTCCTCTTTTCTGTCCCTGTCACAGTGCCGGCATACTAATGCTGTCAAAGCAGAAAGTATAATATTATATACCAAAAGAACATTTTCATTACCTAATACTCCTGTTCTGACCCTGTCTGCTTTACAGAATTTTTCAGATAAGAGAATTCTTTGAAACCAGATCAGCAAAAGTTCTGTTTCAATGAACAATTTGTTCCCTAAGCCACAAAAACAGCTTATGCAAGTAAATCCTATGTTAAAAATGGTATTTGTGAAAACATTGTTTTACCTGCAATATATGGAAACGTGCTTGGAAATGAAATTGCCTTGTGAGTTTGTTGCTGGTGTTCTTTGAATTTTTATTACTTTTAATTAACGTCTTAGTTCATCCTGTCTCCTTATCTCAAGACTTGTTGCTCAAAGGAAGGCCCAGCCATGCAACACAATGAAAACCCTTTGCTCTTTATTCAACCAGCAGATTTGCTTTCCAGTAAGCAGCAGCTCACTATACTTCTAGAGTCTCCCTTTCCTCTACTTCTCCTTTCTCCCTCCTTTTCGTGGCTTCATAATCCAGCTTTGGAATCTGATTCTTGAGTTTAATCTAACTATGGCATTTATTCCTCCCAATCATTGTCTGTACCTCTGCAGAAATTCACTATTGCTTCTGGACTCTGGGATGCAGGAAGAAAGCCATGCTGATGACATAGGCCTTTAATCCCAGCAACATGGGCAGCTGAATCAGGACAGTGGCAACTTCAACCTGCCTGGGCTATAGAGGGAGTTCAAGGCCAGTGTGGGCAACTAAAGATAAAAAGGAGTTGAACTACATCTCTGCAGTGGAGCCCTAGGTTCCACACCCAGTACTGCAGGGCAGGGAGAAGGAAGGAGAGCTAGATGAAAGAGAGAGAGAGAGAGAGAGAGAGAGAGAGAGAGAGAGAGAGAGAG
>LOJH01002841.1:0-18289 GCA_001685095.1 Ellobius talpinus
TATTTCAGGGTATAAGCTAGCTGTGCGGGAGCCAGGCAGGATGAAAAGCAGGCCTGCTCGCCTTATCACGACATGGTGTCTCATGGGTCGGGCCAGTATCTCCAGCATACCAGGTACTGAGGGTAAAATGCAGGGGCTCGTCTGTACAGACCATACAGTCAGCAATGGAGCCCGCTCCAAGCCCTTCAAAAGGAACAGCTTAAATCATGTCAATGATGCTCCAAGTAAGTAGTCAAAAAATATCACACAATGATGCCTGGCTTATCACAGACGGCGAACGCAGGAGAACTTTGTCAATGGAGCTGGATGAGTGACTGAGATGTCCCTCTTCAACCCCTGACCCACCCTGCAGATGAAGCTCAGGTAGCCTGAGGTCCACTGGGAGGAATGTGACCAGTCCCAGGCCTGCTCTTTGCCAGCTCCCTCTGAGGTGCCCCCTTACCCCTTCTAAGTCCTGCCACTCGCAGAGACTCCTGGGAGCTTCACTCTTGCTTGGTTATTTTTGGAAACTGTTAATGGTTCTATTTGCCTTTCCAATGACCTCAAAAGTTCCACTGCCCCAGACCCCCCTCACCCTGCCAACTCTGCCCACAGCCCCACTTCCCTCCTCGCAGAACAAACCTCAAGCAAAGAGGCTAAGGACCTGAGACCCCCTCCCCATGCCCCTGGCTGCACCCTGGCAAATGAGTGATGTCTTCCATAACAAGAACAGAGACAAAAGGCATGTGTCCAGTAGCACCCTCCCCCTGTCTCAGTTTACTTTCCTAAACAGTGGGGAATGGGCCTGGCCTGGCCACGGGAGGTGAGAATGACAGTCATGCTGGCAGCTATGGGCACTGTCACGATTAGAGGTGGTGTAGAGATGCATAGGAGGGATGGGCAGAGAAGGGGGGATGGGCAGAGAAGGGGGATGAGCAGAGAAGGGGGGATGGGCAGAGAAGGGGCCTGACCTTCCCCAGACTCAGGGGCTGAGGCATGTATGTGGCCTAAGTGTAGAGCAACTAGCTGAGAACGTGCCAGTAGCCCTCCCTTGGATTTGGAGAACATGGCCATAGAGTTTTATTGCCCAAAGCTGCTTTCCCCTTGATTTCCAAACCCATGTGCGTTTATAAAGGAAATTTAATCGGGTTGTTTTTAATTCTCTCACACTTAACTCATCAAAATGCTATTCTGTAAGAGCAAGTCCAGACCAAGGGTGCCTCCAGAACCTCCACTCACAAGAACCGCATGGCCAAGCACAGCCGGCCTCTCTTGGAGGATCCTAAGGGGCTGGGGTGCCACTCCTTGAGAGTCACCTCGTCCTGCCCATTGGGTACGCTCCCTCGGGGATGTAGGACAGAGCCCTTCTTTCCTACAGAGAATCAGGGATCTCAGAATCTGGATCTAGTATCTTCCCTGGTACCAGCTCTTGAGGGGACTGAGGACATGGGGTGGACATTAGGGACTGAATAGCATACCTGAAGCCCCCCGCCCACCAAGTCTGGCTCCTTGACACAACAAGTGTTCTCAGGAAGCAGGGGAGCCACAGAGGGACGGGGAGTCTAGGTGGGGTGCCAGCAGTAGATGCTCCTATGCCCACTGGTATCCAGTGCTGCTGGTTGGCATCTAAACACAACACCCACAGCATAGCACACGCCTACAACTGGCAAGCCCTCTGCAGAGACTGATCAATAGCCTCTTCTGGGAGACAGCCAGCTGATGGGGAACAGGGGAGAAGGCAGAAAGCAAATTCCCACACTCTGGGGGCAGGGTGACCAGACAGACTCCAGCACACCCTTGCCCCAAAGTAGCCGCAAAGCTGTTGGAAATGGGGCGCGGAAGCGTTTGCAAGTGTGGGCTGGGAAGCCAGGACTGACAGGCCCCTGAGAGCCCTTCACGGTGTGTGGGAGTTGGGGAGGAGGACCTGGCAGGGATGATCCTTGTGTCTTGCCCAGCACCTGCCTCCAGAAAGTCGTCTTCAATGCTCAAACAGCCGTGCTGGGTCCTTAGGGGTCACATAGTTCCCTCTGCCCTTTTCTAGGCTGTCCTTCCTCCTTCATTGTCCTCTCTGTCAAGGGAGAACAAAGAAGAGTTAGGGAAAGCCCTGAATGAGAAAATTTGCTTGCTCTGACTCAAAGTGGTCAGTTGGACTCAGGGCTGGAGGCTTCAGTCTGGGCAACCTAGAAGATCAACAAACCCCATCATGACCAACCTTCGTTCTTATAACTTACTCCTTTCCCAAACCCAGCTCTGCTTCCCAACCCACTACCCAATGACTTCACCTGACTTTAGAGGCTGGGTTACGGGTGTCCTCGAGTATTATCTAGGTCCCACCTGAGAGATATAGACTGTAATGGGTGCTGTGTACATGGACCTTCTAACCCAGTTTAGGGACCTCTAGGACATGTCCTGAGCCCCCATCTCACTGCTCTCTGTCCATGCCTCTGTCATTATTCGACAAGCATGCACTGATCCCCTAATTGGAACTAGCTTGTGGAAGGCCTGGGAGTCTGAGCTAATTCTGGACAGAGGGCAGAGATCTCAGTCAGGCAGAGGATAACAAAGGAGAAAGGTACTCCACCCACATCCGCCAAGAATGGCAAGGCTTCCTGGAGAGAAAAACATAGGGTTGGGAGGCTGTTAATGCCACAGATCATCTTGGGCACAGAAGCCAGGCCAAGCTGGAGATGATCTAGTTCAAGCAGCAAGCAGCAGACCCAGGTTCCTTAGAAACTCAGAACTATCTAGAACAAAACATGGCCAATCCAGTTCCTCTGCTGGCTCACTCCTGATCTGTTGCTCTTGCTCTCCTGCTTTCTCTGAATTATGAGAGGCCATTTGAAAGGGGGAAACCAGCCCACATGGTTTGGTAGCATACCTGTGCCTAGATGCAGCCGAGGCGAAAGGGTCCAGTGATGACCCCAAAGGCCGCCAACCCTAGGACTGGCTGTCTCATGTAAGCTGTAAGTGTATTGTGATGCTTCAGTGTGCACTCAGGTTCTAAGTGCTCACCTAGCCTTCAAGGAGACACCAACCCCAGCTAGCAAACAGGCTCCAAGTAGAAGTCCAGGCCCCAGTAGACAGTGTGCTGGTGACCACCAGGCCCTGAGGAGACAGAAGACTCCAGGTGGACAGCGGGTCCCAGGTGGATATGAAGTCCCAGTGTACTCTCAGGCCCAGGTGAATGCTTACATAACAGGTGGACACTAGACCAGGTAGCGTCAATCCTCAAGCAGACATCCAGGCTCACACTCAGGCCCCAGTGACGCCCACTCTGGGAACTTTCAGCATGGGAAGCAGAGATTCTTATCAGACAAATATCCCCACTCTCCTTTAAGGTGCTCATATCAGCCACCACCCAGCCGTCTGGTCCAACCCAAAGGGCCTGTGTCTAGCCTATACCAAGAGGGCAGGTGGGAAGCCCTGGCTGGGCTGCCAGGTTCCATCTGGAGCCACCATGCACTGAGTAGCAGAGCAGGAGGTACCCAAGGAGCCCCAGTCAATGGGCTTTTTCTTTTCATCCGATTTCACCTCTGCTGTGGCCTCACTCCCTTCTCCCCGGCAGAATTACTCTTATCTGCAAGTGATTTAAACTCTAAGGTTTACTGAAGATTTAAAGACTGTGAACACAGTTGGAATGTTTTAGACCAACAGTGCAAGTTGCATTTTTAAGAAAATAATTAACTCCCAGGGGAGGTGTGGGTTTTGGAGCCATGACAGACCCTCGAGGCTGCCTTCCCTATATGGAATTTCCAAATAATAAAATATCTTTGATTCCCTGCTGATGTCAGAAGAGAACCTGTGAGTGTGTGAGCAAACTGTCATTTTTTTTAAACGGACCCATTAGTGTCTTAAAGATGCAGAACCCTCTGCAGAGGGCAAAGGGTTTGTTCAAAGTGCCATGAGGCAGGGGGACCGTGATAGCCTCACAGTTTCCTGGTTCCCTGCTCCCTCTAACATCCTACCGCCCAGACAGCCCAAAGGGTACCTTCATTCCAGGGCCTCAGGGATCAAGCCCTCACCTACCAGGATGCCTCCCTTATGCACAGCAGCAATGCCCACCCTCCAGCCCAAGGACAGGGCACAAATGCACCCATCTAAGTAGCCTGGCATTCAAGCGTCCTCACAGCAGTTGAGCCCTAGCCATGGAGAGTATTAACTGGGTCTTGGGGAGCTGGGCATTAACTACAGCTCCATGAGGGCAATGCAGAGTTTTGTAACCAGCCAGAACTGGTTCTCATGTGAAGCTGTGTCACTTGCGGTCCACAAAAACCCCAAAGTGGGGGTTTTCCTTCACAAGGTACATATGGAAAGAGGCAGGGCGGGGCTCAGCAGGTTAGAGAACTTTTCAGGATGCTCAGTGCTGACCAGGAATGTGGAACTGCCGACCTTGGCCTGGCTCATGGTGTGACCTCTCCTCCCTTCCCACAGAAGAGTAGCTCTGCAGCTGAGGACAGCTGAGGGGCCACAGCAGGCAATGCTGGAGTTAGTCACATGGCTCCTGGGGCTCGAAGTCCAGGGGGAGAGCCCGTGGAGTGGGTACCCCCATGGTCTTTCCTGACATGGCATCAGAAAGTAGATATCACTTTTATTGATGGTTTCCATCCCACCTATCCAGCCATTTCTGGGGTCATCACCCCTGGAATGTATTTGACACTTTCACTGCACCAAACTGGCTCCAGGCACTGTCTCCAACAGGAACCCCCATGTGTGTGTCCCACTTGGAGCAGTGTAATATGTCTTACTGCCATTATTGTACAGCTTTGAGCCATACTAGCATCCTCATCTCTGGCCTCATTGCCTACCTCCAAAGACAGGGCCCCAAAAGCCCTTGGAAAGCCCACTCCTTCCAGGTACATCCTGCAGCTTTCCCAGTCACGGGGAGACTAGCCAGGAGTTGCTGACTACCTCTCCTCTCTTCTCGGGGCCTTCCAGGTGTCCCCCTGGAAAGAAGAATGCCTGTTCCCACACTATTTCCTGGTATTCTCCCTTCCCCAGAGCTCCCGGAATACAGGTCAATCCCATCTGTCCTTTGGAGGAGGTACATGCCCAAGTCATATCCCTCCATCTTTCAGTTCCTGTCTCCAGAATCATGGGTACCGTCTGCACAGTTTCCTTCCTCTCTACCCCTGACTCTTAAGATGTACTCAAGACATTCAGAGAGGAATTGCTTCTACTGCTAAGACGGCTGTCCAGATCTCCACCCAACCCTGGCTTGGGGAAGGAGGCCTAGGGCAACCTTCTGTCTATACCCTGCCAGGGAGGAGTCTTGGAGAGCTCGCCACAAGCCCCATTCCAGGAAAGCAGCTCCTCTGAAGGGGAGATTAACACCCTTTCTACCAACCTGCACCTTACTCTGGCCTCAGGAGTAGCCCAGCTGGCCACACCAGCTGGCCTCTGCGCCTGTAGGGAGGGTTGAAGACAAACATTGCTGGCCGTCCGTTTTCTAACACCTTTTCACAAATCTCTGCCTCTCAGGAATAATTCTTTCTGGTAATTTACTTGCAAAACATTTGGTCATTAACACCCAGCCAAGAGTGGATGGCAGGTCACAGACTATTAAAAATATCCACCTGGGCCTTCAGGCAGCCCATTTAACCACTGCCTTGGGCAGAGAGTCCGGCCAAGGGACCCATGTGCTTGCCAAGCAAGCTGCATGAGGGCAAGAGGACAACTGCCCAAGTCTGGCCATCACTTGCCTGGGGCACACTTGGGCATCCCTAACCTCAGAGCCCAGGAGGTTATCTGAGGAGTGGGGAGTGCAGGATCCTCTGGTCTGGAGTGGTTTCTGGGAGGGCTGGGGCTTTGCCCAGGTTCCACCCGTGACACCACCATAGATAAGGAACTTCAACAGAGGCACTCTAGTGTCCCCCAGGACCCTGTATCCTAACCCATGACCGCCACAGACTCATATCTTCTTGGGGGGTGTCTTTCTGTCCCCAGCCCATCTGGTGAGGCCTTTGAGGTGTCTTCTGCTACTCTGGAGTGGGGTTTGACCTCCCTGAAAGGACAGTGGCCCCTGTCAGTCAGTTCTCACCAGCCCTCTTCTCACCAGAAGCTTCTACATAGCAGAAGAGCTTTATAGCAGCTGCTCTGCCTGGTAGACAGAGCAAGCAAGGAAACTGACGTGTGAAAGACAACCAGCCACCATGTCAGAGGAGAGTGGGGTGTGGCCACCGTGGTCAAACCTAGAACATTAGCCTCCTTCCAGAATTTCTAGAATGTGGCCCTTGGGAATGGAGGGAGGGTCCCTCATTAACCTCTGAGGAGGAGGACTTTGCCTCTGCTCCAGTGGGTACTCAAGCTCTGAGGAGAGATGTGTGGGGATGGGAACCCAGTTCTACCCACCCAGCAAGAGCCCCAGTCAGGCCCCAGGAAAGAGCCATGGAGGAGAGGCACCCCTCTGAGCACATCTCTGTCCTGTCCCAGCAACAGTCCTGAGTGAGGATGATGAGCAAACTCCATCCAGCTGAGCCCGTGTGTGGTCTGAATAGACGGACGAGAAGATGCTAGCAGAGCCAGCGGGCAGAATGGGTGGGGTGATGGGGGTGGAGAGCGCGAAATATTGGGGAGGTTCCCAAGTGTAGTCTTGCCCCTCAGGCATCCTATGTGAACTTTGTACCCTATTCCTAAGAGTTAGAGTATCATATTCTCCTTGGTCTTGAGACTGCACCCAGGAGAAGGTGGGCACAGCCCCCAGTGCAGAAGACTGGACTCACAAGTGTGCAGAGCAGAGACTTCTGCTGGCCGCTCTCCCCAGCCTTGTTCTCAGGCTCACAGCCGGCAGCCGACACCCTCTAAGCTCAATTATCAGCTTTGGGGAGAGGGTCAGATGCCATGGGGTCCTTGTCACCCCCAGTGACCCCCTCCACCATTATACCCTCCAAACAGAGCCACCCAGCACTCACAACCAACATGGCTTGAGGCCGCCTACCGTGTAAAGATGTATCCAGCTCCCTCCAAGGAGATGTGCAGGCCTCTGGGGAGTCTGCCCCAACCTGTTTGGAGACCAGTGTCCCTACTCAGATAAAAATGTGACCTGTCCCTTGAAAATGCCTTTTGCAATGAAGCCAGTTTCCCATCCATGAGACGGGAACAGGGGCAAAGACCCTTGGGTGTCAAATTCTTAAACCCTATCCCACCCTATGCATGGAAGAACCAGGCTAGTTAAGACTCTGAGGTGATGCTCCAGGGTTTAAAGCCCTGCCCTCCCCACAAGCCCCATGCGTGTGCACACACATGCACACACACACACACACACACACACACACACACTTGCATGGCTTCCACCTCATGGCAGTGAGAATGGCAGGACTTGGCACCCACCCCATCCAGACCTCATGTTCTGAGGGAACCATCAGCACCCTGACAGATCTGCTTGGCTGGCCAGGGATGGCCTCTCCCTTAGAGGTTGGGTAGAGCCATAGAGATCAGGACTTGGCAAGGACAATCCCTCCAAAGGCCCTGAGCAATGCTCCAAGAGAGGAAAGGATGCTGGGAAATAATGCTAGGTCTAGCCAAAGTCCCTGAGCCTTCTAGACACCCCTCCAAGTCAGGGGCCTGGCAACAGTGAATCTTCCCAATGCCCGAACCTCCTGCTGGTGGACAGAACAGGCTTCAGAGACCAAGTGCTACCCTGAGCCGCAGACTCTGACTCTCGCCCATCTCTCAGGGTCTGAACATTCAAATGCTTTCCCGCCCCCATTCCATAGCTGGTGGCCAGTTTTCCATGTGGGGAGTTCTGGGCTGCACCCTTGAGCCCACCACACTTGACCCACAAGCCTTTTCTAAAAGGTCGATAAGGGCATAAGAAAAGGATGGTCCTGGGCCTAGGCCCAGATACCTCGCTGGCACCCAGGGACCCTCAGCGGTGACCTGCTGGCCAGCTCGAAAGGCCGTTCGTGAGATGAAGCTCAACATACCCAGCTTGGGCCTGACTCCAGCCCAGGAGGGCAAAACTGAGGACAGACCCAGTGAGGCTGGCCCCAGGCCTCAGCCTCCAGGAAACACCTTTTCCATGCCCCCCCCCAGCCCTCTTATCCTCCCCCCATTCTGCCAGGCCAAAGAGGTTTATAACAAACCGTGCGGCACACCAGAGAAAATGCCCCTATCATTAAGGGATTTAACGACAGCGTTGGCCGATATTGGGGATTTGTTCTGTCTCTCATTACACGTTTTAACAAGCGCGTTTCTTCACCACGCAGCCCCGCATCCTGGGCTGCCTGCCCCTCTGTGTGTGTTACTTTCATTAGAAGGCGTTTTACGAAGCCACCGATCACAGATGCGCAGACAAGCCACAACTGCTGGCCTGGTGTCCTGAGTTGGGTGGCCAGCAGTGTGCCTTCAGCATTCCTGTGGCGATGTCTGCATCCCCGGGCGGGGAGAGGGCCTCTCTCTTTTCATACTTGTCCCGAACCAAACCACTTAATGAAGGGGAGGCGAGGAATCGGGGGCATATCCTTGAAGCAAGCTGGGGTATGTGTAGGTCATGACTCCGTGAGACCTGGGCTGCTCCTAGCTCCTCTCTAGACCTTGGTCTCCTGCTTGTGAGGCCAAGAAGGTATCCCAGCTGACAAGCGGCATTTAGCTTATTTTAGCAACAACTGTATTTTCCCACAAACCACTAAGTGGTGTAAAAACAAAACCAAAAGGCAGAAATCGAGTTGATTCTATACATCCATTCATCTACAGGAGGCCCTGAGAGCACCCAGAATTTCTGAGAGTCTGCAATCACTTAGGGCCTGGGTGTCCCTCCTCTGGCTCTATGGCTGGAACCCCCACTGGCACAGAGGATGTGACAGCCCAGAGGCAGCTTTGGGCACCAGGCTTCCCAGCAGGAAGAAGACGTGCGTTGTCTCATGCCCTCTGAGCTACCCACTCGGTATCTGGAACACGTTTGGTTTTACAGCCGGGTGAATCTGAGTTTTTGCAAATGGTAAGGGTTGGCCTCCTGAGGCAGTTAGAGGCCAGCATACCATGGGCAGAGGGACAGCAGGGACGATGGAGCGATGAAGGAGCGTCCACCCCAGGTCCTGGAGCCCTGCGTCTGTAGCCAGACAGTCCCATCCCTCTGTCTCTCCACACTGACAATTGATGCTCAACCATATAGTCTCATGAGGTGCTGATGGAGGACTTTCGATTCTGCAGAATCTTCTGGATTTCGCCCCTAGATCAAGAGCCATAGCTGGTCTGAAGATGTGATTGGGCGTAGATTTGACTTGGCTTCTTGGTCAGCTCATAGAAGCTCAAAGAAATCAGTAAGGAAGACCGGACACGGGCCTGGGATGGGTTGGATGAAGAAAGTGAGTGATAGAGGACAGAAATCACTGTCCTTAGGGCCAACAGACTTCTTGGGGAAATAGGTATGCAGAAACATGGTCCTGTCAGGGGTCACCTGGTCCCTCCCAGACAAAAAAAACACAGGCTGGAGCCTAGGGAAGCCCAGGAGAGAGCAACAGAGGTGCAGGGAGGTGTCACGATCTCAGCTGAGATGGACTCACCCTGCCCCCAGCAAGCAGCAAGTGAGCTAGTAAACAGCAAACCTCGTGGATCCTGCTCTGCCGCCCATTCGGCCACCCGGCCTGTGACTGTGGCCACAATGCCTTGCTTTCATTATGCTCCTTAAAACGGCCTTGTGTGTCTGGAGAACAGGAAGTGGCCCAAGTCCCCCGTGTAAAAGCCATCTGAAGCCCCGACCAGGTATGTTCTCAATCAGGAAGCAGGCAGTAAATAAACATTTACGTCCCGCGGCCCGCGCACCGCCTGCCCCCGGGCTGCAGAGGAACACGGAGAGCGGAAATTTGCTTAGTCCTATAAAAGCACAGGCCGTATATCAATAAATGATTAAAAATGGAAACGGAGCCGGCTAATGGATGGTATTGATTTTAATAAGCGTTAAGTACATGGGGTTTAAAGATAAGAACCGCCTGCCCATCTCTCTATGCTCCAGGAAAGTGACTGATGCAAAAAAGAAAACGGCCCCTTTGCTGAGTTAAAACTCCCTCCCATCCTATCAGAATGGTTTCCAAGCCAGCGTCCACCTGAGTGTCCGTGTGGCACAGACGTACACATTTACTTATACTGTGAGGACAGCATGCTACCCTCAGAGTGGAAGACATCAAGCCCACAGCATCCCACATGACCCTGAAGCCCATCTCACCTCGATGTTGCTGGCTTTTCCCAGGCCCCTGCAGGCCACGGAGTGCACTGTGTCCACTCACCATAGTGTGATTGGACATGCCTGGTACCAAAGATGATCCATCCCGTGCCATCCCATTTTGTCAGGGGATTGCCCAGATGCCCCCAGGTTCCAGGCCACTTTTTGGGACATACCCATGCTCCTCTGAAACTCCTTTTTTTTGTTTTGTTTTGTTTTGCAAGACAAGGTTTCTCTGCATAGCTTTGGAGCCTGTCCTGGAACTCGCTCTATAGACCAGACTGGCCTCGAACTCACAGATATCCGCCTGCCTTTGCTTTCCAAGTGCTGTGATTAAAGGCATATGCCACCACCGCCCACCTCATCTGAACTTTCATTCTAAATTAAAAAGTGACATGGGTCCTCAGGAGGTGGAGAATGTGGAACTAGGTTTTCCACTGAGAGACACGTGATCCAGACAAGTTCAGAGGGGTGGAAGCTAAAGCCGTTGATCTACTCCAAACCATTACATAGCACCCCTTTCCCCCAGCAAGATGAGGGTTCCCCACATATGGTCACTCTCTGTAGCTACTAGCTGGACAAGAGGGCTGGTCACTGGGAGATAGCTGGGCAGTGTGACAGTCACAGAGGGAGAAGGTGGGCTCCTACTGGATAGCCATCATCCGGAGTTCTGGTTGGGAACAGCCCATGGGTCACACTTCTGGCACGTGATTATGGCCATCACTTATTTCACTTGTTCCTAACTTCCAGCTGAAGGTTTTCTATTAGGAGAAATGGTTGCTCAGTCAGTTAACCCCTCACTGCCAGAGTCCACAGTAATCTGGCCCCGAGAGGTGAAGCCTCAGAGCTCCAAATCCACCTGGCCCATCAGGTATGTGTTCAAGAACAGTTGGGTCCTCACATAGAGAATGTTTCCGAACCACCTGGGCAGTGACTGCTCTGAGCACAGCAGACTATTGTCTGCCTGTGCACTGGGCTCTTAAGCAAGCAAGGACCAAGTGTCATAGGCAGAGGTGGGAATCCAGTCAGGCAGATCCAGCTGAAAGGACTTCCCCCCCTCCCCGCCCCAGAGCCCCATCCCTGGTTGGGAAAGACTGCACCAACCACATTCTAGCTGTGACCGACAGCCGCTTGGAATTTTCTGATACATTATTTTGTCTAGCCAGCATTCCAGGCCGACCCCCTTGGCCTCCAAATCTCTTATAAACCATCTGCAAGAGTGGGAAACCGAATCCCTGCTAAGCCCCAGTGCTGAGGCTGTCAGGAACTTCATGAGGGACATCTCATTCTCACAGCCAGCAGTGGAAGACCCTCATCAGCTTTTCAAGGGTGAGCTGCCAGGGTTTGCAGGTCGACGCTTTGGGGTTCAGGACAGGGCATGAGTTGAGGTGGCCAGGTCCAGGCTCCTAGAGGCAGATGTCTTAAAAGATGAAGGACTTGGACTGGGAAGAAGGCTGAGTGGTTAAAGCCATTATTACTGGGTAAGCATGGGGACCCAGGTTTGGAGCCCAAGAAACCCATGTACAGGTCAACTGGGCCTAGGAATCTTCAGGTGCAAGCTGGCTAGCAAGACTAGCCATGTAATGAACTCAGGGTTTGATTGAGAGAGTCTGCCTCAATAGATATTATGGAAAGGCAATCAAAGATGATACAGACATCAAGGCTGGGCCTCCACACTCACGTGCATACACACATGCACATGCACACGCACACGTACACATGCAGGCACGCACATATATACTGCATATAAAAATGTTAAGACAGTAAGGCCTTGAGTTTAGTTAGTTTGTAGTAAATGGAATGATTAGTTGTAAAGCATCTGCCAAGCCAGTTCTGCCCCCTCCCCCACAGTGTGAAGCTCAGTCTCGGCAATGGTATCCTGGGCCAACAACAACTGCATACAAGGTGACCACACCCAGGAAAGGGGAGGTTGGCCTGAGTCGTGGGGGGGGCTGTTTCCCAGGGTTCACAACACAAGTTACTGAAAAGTGGGTCCCTTAGAACAACAGAACCTCATTCTCCACAGTCTGGAGACAGGAAGTACAACATCGAGGTATTGGTGGGGTCTTCCTCTACCTGTCCAGCTTCTGGGGCTGCTGTCAGCACTTGGTACATTGCCTCTCAGCTCTGCCTTCTCCATGTGTCTCCACCAAAACTTTAAAGTCACACTTAGAAGAATCCTAGTCCCTGGTTTGATTCTCATCTGAATCCAGCTTGGATCGTTTTAACTAGTTAACGTCTGCAGCAGCCTGACTTCCAGATAAGGTTGCAATGCACATGAATTTTTAGGGATACTACTCAACCAAGTATAGGGGACAAAGGTCCCTGTGGAACAGGTCTCTCACTCAGCCCCCAGTAGGCTGTGGCTCCACCCTGCTCTGTAGCTTTTGGACACAGGCTTTGTGGCAATTGTCATGAACATGAGGCTCAGCTCTTCCTTGGCCCCAGCGTTATCATAGCCTTTCATACCGCTTTGCCCTTCTCTGCCCCTGGTCACGGGGTCAACCTTAGTCTAGTCTCAATCTCTTAGCCATGCTGTGTAACTCACCCTTCAGCAGGTATGGGCCAACAATCCCTCTTAGGAATACCTCCTTCCACAGCAACTGCCAGGAAACCTCCATTTTTTTCTTCTTTTCTTAATTTGCTAAGAGGGTTTTTTTTTGCATGTGTATATGTGTGTTTTGTGTGCATGTATGTGTGAAAATGCACATGCACGTGAGAGCAGAGTCCTGAGGGTGATGGTGGGTGTCTTCCACATCACTCTCTGAATGGGTGGGTGGAAATTGTCTTAGTGCTTCACCTTCATGCTTAGCACGTACACGGCACATGGAAAGGGTACAGGGGACATGCAGGCAGGAGGGAGGAAAACAGGCACAGGGAAAATCTAGGATACAGAAAAGCCCTTACCCCAGATGTTCACAGGGAAACGTTTTTGCTTCCTTTTGCTGGAAAGACAACCACTTAGGGCTCTGACCAGCCTCAGAACCTGCTGTGGGAACAAGTTGTAACCAGATGAAGGGATACCATGCTTTGAATCAGACTTCCTCTTCATGGTGGGTAGTTGGGTGGATAAGAGAATAGATGAGTGGATGGATAGATAGTGGATACACTTCTGCTAGAAAATCCCAGAAAGTAAATGAAGAATCCTCAACTCCACTGTTACACGTGAAAGTGGTTGAGTGGGCGTGGCTACTCTCTAATACAACAGTTGCCAGTGAACACTAAAGCCTGAATTTCACGTGAATGTTGCGTGGGATGAAATTTTTCTTTGGTTTTCATTTTTTATAGATTTAAAACTGCAGAAGCCTCTCTTGACTCATGGCTGTTTAGAACGGCCATGGGCTAGCTTGGGTCTATAGGATATAACTTGCTAACCCCATCCTGATACAGCCATCTTCTTCCCTAACACTCTAGGACATGATGACTGTGTTGGGGGGACTTTCAGGACCTGATGCTGACATGGTCTTTCCTATTCTCCAAATGTCCCAGATGAGGGAAAAAAATAATCCTTGTAAGCAAAGACACTGCTCCCCAAAGTTAGGTCCCCATGGTCTTCACACTCAAGAAGGCTGGAGGAAATGCCTGCCCCAGCTAGACCAGCAGGGTAACTCTAGTGAAGACCCTAGGGTGGGCTTCCTAAGGCCTCGGCTGCAGGACAGTGATGAGTCTTGACGGGGCATTTTCTCAGTAGGTGAGAAGACTCTGGTCACGTCAAGTCACCAGCTTCCCCTTTGGCCAGAGAAGTCACAGGGACCAAGCCTAAGTACACAGCAGGGAAGCTGCCCCACCCTACAGCCATGGGAGACAATGAGTATCTGCTGAGCAACGGTGCAAATGATCACATATGTTCTCATTAGCTTCTCTAAGTGACTGTTAATTCCACTAATAGCCCGTCTGCTCCGCAAGGATGGGCGTTGTGTGTGTTGCTCACCTTTAGAAAGCTCTGAGCAAATATTTGCTTGACCAGCTAGTGACACCCCGTGTCTGGATCCTGTTTACACAACATTATTACCAGCACCCTCCTCTCCACCCCGGCACCATCACCCCTCAGCGGCTGTGCTGAGGATGGAGCAGGGATGTCTGGCTTCAGGGACTTTTCTGTTTGGTCCTCTAGGAAGGGCACTGGTCAGCTCAGGCTGACCATAATAAAGCACAGCAGAGAGGAGCATCTGCCTGCACACAGGAAACACTCATAATCCTGGAGGCTGAGAGTCCATTGGCAAGGAAGGCATGGTGGGGCTGTCTACTGAGACCTCTCTCTTTGGTTGGAAGATTCTTTCTTTTCCCATGGTCCTTAAATGCTGTCATTATTTCTTCTTATATAGTCATAAATCTGACTAGACTCAGGCCCACTTAATGGCCTGTTTTAACGTAAGTAGTTCCGTAAGGACCCATCTCTAAGCACAGTCACATCCTATGGTCTTAGGGGCTCAGGACATCAGCAGGCGGGAGAGGAGTATCATTCAGCCCATTATACAGACTTGCTGAAAGGTGACCCCTGACCCTGAAGTGAAGATTGGAAATCTTAGTCACTTGACCTATCATTGTCAATAGAGCTATAGACCAGGCAGATCTCCAGGGATCTACGGCCACCTAAGGCCCAGTAGAGAGAGGACAAGTGTTTAATCCAAGTCCAGTGAGATCCAGGGCAAAGCCAGGATCCAGCAGCTGTGTGACAGATATATTACAGCTCTTATACATAGGCTGTTGCCCTACGTAGGATTTCCCACTTCTTGGCCAAGAGTGACTTGAAAGAATGTACACTTGTGGTCTAAGTATGCAAACCTGGCCCTTCCTCAGTCAAAGCCCCACTGATAGCAGCTTGACATCACACGGCCCTGAGCAATGAGGGGAACGGGGGTGCCATCACACCTCTAGAGGCGGACTTTGCTCCAGGGAGCAAGAGTCAGGAATGTAGATGCTTACAAACCGTAAGTAGACACAAGATTTCAGCCCCAAGAAAGAACATCGCCTTCCAGATTGCTGTACCCCCTAGTTGAGGAGACCTTGTTTTACCATGTGTGACATGAAGTCTTCTGTTTGGGGACACATGAGAAGTCACATGTCTTGCCAACACTAGGGAGACAAAAGCAGGTGGATCTCTGTGAGTTTGAGGCCAATCTGGTCTACAGAGCGAGTCCCAGGAAGTCCAGGGCTACACAGAGAAACCCTGTCTCGAAAAACCAAAACAAAAANGACATCTAGGAGCTAGGAAGAGTAAGCCTAATACCTCAGTCCCTCAAGGCTTCCCTCTCCTGTTCTTACCCTCTCTCCTTTCTCCAAATTTAACATAAAATCTGGCGACTCAGGCTGGTCAGCAGTGTGTGTCCTGGAGTCTGGATAGCCAGCAGCAGTGACCCTGATCAGCAGGCATCTCAGTAGGTGACAGCACTGGAGGCAAATGCCTGGCTGCTTCTAGGCTGTGATCCATCTGTCTGCTTCTGTTCTGTAAGTGATATCTAAGCTGAGAGTCTCTCTGCCTAGGCTCAGTAGCTTTCACGGAAAGACACCAGATCAAAGCCATGGCCAGTCCACACCACACCAGTTGAGGAAGACTCAGGAGAATGAAACAGGACCTGGACATGGGCTCTTCCCAGACTCCTCGCAGTTTCTAGCAGCTGGAGCAGGCTGGAGATGCCTCTGCATGAGAGATCCACACAGTTGGTGCATGCCTGAAAGAATGAGAAGTGGCATTTGTTTTATGAGGCCATGATTTTTGCCTTGCCAAGGTGACAATGCAAGAGGTAGATATTCCTTCCTCCCATGTGCCTGATCCTCCCCATGAGGAATGGCTGCCAGTGATGCCACCAGCTCTGCCTCAGATCACGTGGTTCCCAAGCAGGGTAGGAGGAATACCAGCATGATTCACAGTCTGCCTTCCTCTGAACAAAACTCACACAGGCTTTTTCCAGTCAGAGAGCTGACCAGGACAGCCACAAGATGACGTCATGGACCTTCCAAAAGAGCTAGCCTTGACCTTGGTGCAGCTGCCTCAGTAGAGCTAGCCTTGGCTTCTGGTCAGTTGTTCCAGATGGGCTAGCCTTGACCTTGGTGCATTTGCCTCAGTAGGGCTAGCCTTAACGTTGGTGCAACTGGCCCAGAAGAGCCAGCAGTGAGGCTTTAGATATCCCCTACAGCTAGGCAGTCTTTATACCATCTTCAGAGACGTCTGGTAGGTTGGTACAGAAGAAATTTCTGGGAATGTCTACAGAAAGTTTTGGCATTCAAATGATGTTAGGCTCACAAAGCATATTGCCAGAAGAGGTTTCCTTAACTGTTTTCTGGAGATGTTTGTGTGAGGTTGCAGTAAAATCCTAAACATTGGTGGATCCAAGCAGACCTGAAGTTTTCTTAAGAGGAATTTCATCGCAGAGCGGCTGTCTGTAACCGTTTTATTAGCTTTTTGTTTTATCTATTTTTCTCCTCATTATTTTATTCCTTTTTACTGCTTTTAGCTTCAAAACTGGTTTCCTGAAATAACTGCATATAAAATCGATTTTCAGGCTCTTTCTTTTAGTGAGTTTAACTCTATCCCACCCAGATATAATGAATTTTATCTATTATTAAAATTTAAGAACTTTTATTTTCAATGTGATTGCTTTAGCTAACATGCTATTATTAAAATAGCTTTTAAATTCCCTATCTTTCAGATCATTTATTGTTTGTTTGTTTTTCAAATAATTGTAGTTCCTTGTGATCAGAGCACATTCTTTTTATGATTTTACTCCTTTAAAATGTTTGAGATTTGTTTAATGTTCTTGCATAGTTTTAATTTTGTAAGGGCTGTGTGTGTGATTTTATTTAAATTTTGTTTATTTTGTTTTCTCTTTTTTAAAAAAAATCTTATTTTTATTTATGGACTCTTGTGTCTGTGCATGGGAATATACTTGTGAGTGTTGTGCCCATGAAGGCCATAAGGGGTCATCAGATCATCTGAATTCGGAGTCACAAGCAGTCATGAGGTACAATGTGGGTCCTGGGAACTGAATTCAGGTCCTTTACAAGAGCAGCCTTAACCACTGAGCCATCTCTGCCATCCCCAATGTTTTCCCATTTTAAGGTGCATTTTTGTGTCCATTAATTCAAGTTGTTAACTGTATTATTTAAATATTCTAATCCTTAGAGTTTGTCTACTTGTTCTATTACTTGCAGAAAAATTTGTGTTAAAAAAATCTTCCAAAATGGATAGAGGGGGGAGGACCTTGGACTTCCCACAGGGCAGAGCACCCTGACTTCTCTTAGGACTGGAGAAGGAGGGAGAGGAGGAGGGGGGAAGGGGATGGGGAGGGAAATGGGAGGAGGGGTGGAGGGGAGGAGGTGGAAACTTTTAATAAATAAAAAAAATCTTCCATTTTCCTGTTACCCATCAGTTTCTTCCTTTTTAATCCTGTTATCTTTTGTTTTATGTTTTCCAAAACTGTTGTTGCATGTGTATGTACCTATATCCATACATCTTCACGGAAATCTCTTTTTTTCTTCTCTCATACAATACATCCCAACCGCAGTTACCCCTTCCTTCATTCCTCCCAGCTTCCCCATCCACCCCCACGGTACACTCCCTCTCCATCCCCCTTCAGAAAAGGACAGACTTCCATGAGACAACAACCAGACAGGAAAAGCAAAAGACAAGGCAAAGGCCCTCACATCAAGACTGGATAAGGCAGCCTAATAGGAGGAAAAGCATCCCAAGAGCAGACAAATGAGTCAGAGACAAACCTGCTTCCACTGTTAGGAGTCCCACAAAAACACCAAGCTAACAGTCACAACATATACGCAGGGGACCTGGTGCAGACTCCTGCAGACCCTGTGCTTGCCGCTTCAGTCTCTGTGAGCCCCTGTGAGCCCTGCTTAGTTGATTCAGTGGAACATGCACTTCTGGTGTCCCCTGTCCCCTCTGACTCCTACAATCTTTCCTCCCCCTCTTTTGCAGGGTTTCCCAAACTCCAAGGAAATGACAGAGAACTCCAGTTTAGAATCTCTCTCCACATAGTGTCTAGCTGTGGGTCTCTGCATCTGCTCCCATTTGCTCCTGGAGGAAGCCTCTCTGATAATGACTGGACAAGGCACCAATCTATGAGTACAGCAGAATATCATTAGGGACCACCTCTTCTTCTTCTTCTTCTTCTTCTTCTTCTTCTTCTTCTTCTTCTTCTT
>LOJH01002841.1:18348-36428 GCA_001685095.1 Ellobius talpinus
TCCTCCTCCTCCTCCTCCTCCTCCTCCTCCTTCTGACTAGTCTTGTTTGGTTCTACCTTAGGTCTCTGAGCTATCCAATCTTTGGTTCTTGATCATTCGAGCAGTGTCAAGCATGGGCTCATCTTGTGGCATGGGCCTCAAGTTAGGTCAGACATTGGTTGGCCACTCCCACACGTTCTGTGCCACCACTGTCCCAGCACACCTTGCAGGCAGGACAGATTGTAGGTTGAGGGTTTTGCGAATGGCTTGGTGTCCAGGTTTCTCTTTCCATTGCCTGCAGAGTACCTTCCTACACCAAGGAGACTAGAGGTAGGGGTGAAGGCTCCATGCCGGCACCAGCTCAACCTCTCCATGTTCAATGAGGTGTGTGGATGTTGTCCTCAGCAATGGGGCCCTGATGTCAGTTTTCAGAGAGCAACCTTTTGTCCTAGCATCAGTCTGAGTTGTTTGGGCATCTCCATGGGATCCCCTCAGTCAACAATTGAGCCAAATGCAACTCAGTCCCACCATTAGAAGCCTTGCCTGGCTACAGAAGATAGCCAGTTCAGATTGAGCATCCCCCATTACTAGGAGTTCTCACTAGGATCACCCTCATATGCCAGGAAGTTCCTAGGTTTCCACCCCACCCCACAGTTGCCCCCTAATTCTAGCCTCCTCTCCCCTCACTCTCTCCCTCCATTCCATCCTCCATCCCCTCCCACTCCTGCTCCTGTTCCCATCACCCAACCCACCTTCCCCAGGGACCCGTGGGTACCCCTAGAGCTCTCCTCTTTAGCTAACCTCTCCAGGTCCACCAATCACAGCGTGTCATCATTTACCTAGCAGCTAATATCCATTTAGTGAATACACATCATATTTGTCTTTCTCAATCTGGTTTACCTCCCTCAGGACTTTCTTTTCTAGTTCCATCCAGTTGCTTACAAATTTCACAATGTCATTTTTTAACAGCTGAGTAATACTCCATTGTGTAAATGTATCACATTTTCTTTATCTATTTTTTGGTTAAGGGACATCTAGGTTATTTCCAGTTTCTGGCTATTGTGAGTAAAGCCACAATAAATATAGTTGAGCAAGTGTCCTTGTGGTAGAATGAGGCATCCTTTGAGTGTATGCCCAAGAGTGGCATAGCTGGGTCTTGAGATGGATCATTTCCCAGTTTTCTAAGGAGCTGCCATATTGATTTCCATAGTACCTGTACAGTAGCATGGAGACATGTTCGCCTTCCTCCACATTCTTGTCAGCATGAGCTGCCACTTGTGCTATTGATCCTAGCCATTCTGGAAGGTGTGAGATGAACTCTCAAAGTAGTTTTGATTTGCATTTTCCTGATAGCTAAGGAGGTGGAACATTTCTTTTATATGTTTCTCAACCATTTGAGATTGTTTTACCGAGAATTCTCTATTTAGATCTACACCCCATTTTAATTGAAATTTTTATATCTAGTTTCTTTAGTTCTTTAGATATTTTGGATATTGGTCCTTTATCAGATGTGGAGTTGATAAAAGAAATTTTTTCCCATTCTGTAGGCTGCTGCTTTATCTGATTGACAGTGTCCTTTGCCTTACAGAAGATTTTCAGTTTCATGAAGTCCCATTTATTAATTGTTGATCTTAGTGCCTGTGCTATCAGTGATCTCTTCAGAAAGTTGTCTCCTGTATGAATGCATTCAAGGCTAGTCCTCACTTTCTCTTATTTCAGGTTTAATGTATCTGGTTTTATGTTAAGGTCTTTGACCCACTTGGACTTGAGTGTTGTGCAGAGTGGTAAGTGTGAATCTATTCCTGTTCTTCTACATGCCGACATCCAGTTTGACCATCACAATTTGTTGAAGATGCTGTCTTCTTTCCAATGTATATTTCTGTTTCTTTATCAAAAATCATGTGTCCATAGGTGTATTGATTTATGTCTGGGTCTTCAATTTGATTCCACTGATCAACATGTCTGTTTTTATGCCAGTACAACTTGAAATCAGGGATGATTACACCTCCAGTTCTTTTACTGCTCAGGATTGTTTCGAGCTATTCTGATTTTTTTCCATATAGAGTTGAGAATTGTCTTTTCAAGGTCTGTAAAGAATTATGTTGGAATTTTGATTGGCATTGCACTGAACCTTTTGGTAGGATAGCCATTTTACTATATTAACCCTGCATATCCATGAGCATAGAAGATCTTCAAGGGAAACTCTTGTCAGTTGGTCTTTCTCTCCCTCCATTTCCCTCTCCCTCTCTCATAATACCTTTTAGTTTGAATTTGACTTTATCCAATCTCTATGTAGCCACCATAGCACAGCTTCCTGGCCTTTATTTCAACCCCTCTATGTACTTCTAGTTAGACTGAACCTCTGTAGGTTTTATAAATGGTGTATACTTAGATTCTGGTTTGTGCCTTTCATAAACAAAAAGCATTGGGGTTTTATTATTATTGGGTGTGGTACTTCCTTTTTTAATTAAATCATTTGATACATTTACATTTAGTGTAATTACTGGTATATTTAGTCTTTTTCTATTCACCCTGAAGAGTATGTACTCTCTTTCTTCTCTTTTCTTGCTTTTTTTCGGGTTGATTTCATTTTTTACTACTCTGCTTCTGTTATCTGCATAGATATCAGTTACACATAGATTTCTGTTCACTTAGACATTACCATAGAGATTATATCAACCAGCCTTGCCAGGACCAAATGCAATGTCTCTTATGAAGCCATGAAAATGTTTAGGAATAACTTCCCCCTTACCACTTTAACTTACATTAGGTATTATATGTTTTTATATATTATAGATCCTAATAGTGTATTTTTTAAATCCATTAGGAGATTTTGTTTAGATAAGCAGTATTTACACAAACTAGGCAGCATGTCGCCATCTGCAATGAAGGAATGCCATCCATCCCTGCTTGTATGCTTGACCCTTGGGAGTCTTTTCCTTTCTAGTGAAACTTTTGAGTCTTTATATTTGCAGCAACTTCTCAGATTTTGTTGCCTGGAAATACCTTTGTTTCGCCTCTTTGTGAAATATACTTTTGTGGTCTTTAGAAGTCTATGCTGAGGCTAGAGAGACAGCTCAGTTATTAAAGTCTAAGGCTCACAGCCCAAACTTCAAGAAATAAGAAATCTAGGATGAATTCTTGAGAGAGTCTTTTGCTATGTAGTCCAGGTTGGTCTTGAACTCATGACTCTCCTGCCTGAGAACTCCAGTATATGATCCCGTCTTTTGCTTTCAGCTGTTAGGAAATTGCATCATCGTCTTCTGCTTTCTGTCTGTCCGTTGATGTCAGGCCTAGCTGTGACTGTGATGGTCAAGGGTCTTGTTTGCCGGTTGTTTAGATAGTTCCATGTTCTTTGGTTCTCAGCGCTTGCTACAGTGACCCAGGAGGTGCAGGTGTCGGGAAGAGAAAGAACACATTTGTCCAGTGGATCAGATAGGAAAGGGTCACTGGGTGCGGCAGCTCTCTCTTTGTCTTTCTGTGCCCCCACCCCATACACACATTCGAAAGCTCAACTCTCAAAGACCTGTTAGGGGCTGGAGGGCTTCTTGAATGAGATTAGAATATTAATGATTTAACAACTTTAGAATAATTTCAGCGATTACCAATGTGGATGTTGCTTTTCCGATCTCTTCTGCTCCTCCCGTGGCATCTGATGAGAAGAATTCCCTTTATCCTTTGTGCATCCTAGGTCCTCCTCTGTATTCTTCATGTGGTAATCCCACAAGCCTCGGTCTGGGTTCTTTGACTCATGCACCTCCCTGCTCATTCAGCTCTCTCTGTCTATGTCTAATCTGTTGTTTAAGACAGCGCCTAAGGTCTCAATTTTAATCATTGCAATTTTCAGTCCCTGATCATCCATTTGGTTTTCCCCCCACAGCTTATAGTTCTCTATTGAAATTCCGACATAACTTTATCTCCTCATGCATTTTAAAAACAGATAGAGTTTGTGTCTGAAAAGTGCAATGTTTGGGTTTCTGTCTGCTGTCTGTAGTGCTTGTTGCTTTCAGATTTTACTGATATCTTATCTCTGTGTATCTAGTTATTTTTTGTTGAAGACCAGACCTTATATACTTCACTTAAATAACCAAAACTAATAATTGTGCTAGCCTCCTCCAGAGAGGACTTACGTTTGTTTCTGGTGTTCACATGGGAATGCTAAGGACCTGGGGACACCAGGACCACACGTGTATGACCAAAGACGGAGTTAATGAGTTAGCATAAACGAGTGTTAGCTAATACTGAGGTACCGTCTCCCGGGCAGCATCCTCTCCTGAGACTTGCTGCTCTAACCCTTCCCTTCCTTGTTGATTTCTACCCAAATTGCTTTCCCAGCTGTCCTCAGTAAAAGTGTTGGTCTGGACTATCTGTCCTTAACATACACCTTCTCATCTACAGTTCACCGAGGCAGATACAAAGGTGATGTGGTCCAGGACCTTGACCTGCAAAGAGGAGACTCGATAGTAAAGGAAGGTGACCCTGCTAGGTTTGGACAGTATTAGCCTTGCTGAGAAGGGGCATTGCAGCCAGGGATGGAGCGACCATGGTGGACTCCAGTGCTTGCTTGGTCTTCCCAGGACTCCTGTGGTAAAGAATGACAAGTGGGGGAGGAGTGTCCTGTCTTACGGGCAGTTCATACTCTGGCCTGCTGCAGCCAGGTTCTCGGGTGCCGTTAGATTCTTTCAAACCAATCTCTGCGTGGCACAGCTGTGGGAAAGGGAGGGGAGCAGTCAGACACACTGGGAAAAGAGGGAGGAAGGGACATGTCAGGTACACAGAAGCAACATGCCAAAAGGAGGCTGTGGTTCAGGGGAGTAAGTAGGGAGAAAGTGAGAAAGAGCAGGGGGCAGAGGTTGAAAGCCTACGCACAGTCCAGGTGCTTGCACAGGGCTGGTTCCCCCATATTTAGGCCTCCATGTTTTCCTGTCCCCTCTATCGGGGGACACTCAACCTCACTGGCCGGGCACCTAGGATGGAGTTCTGCCAGCCTTGGCCGAGCCATGAGCTTCATTCACAGGGATTCCTGACTGGCCTAGACATTTCCTGCTCAGCCCTCCCCCACACCCTCAGTGGTGCACGCTGTCACCTTGGACATTGGAGGCCCAAGCCTGCCTTCCAGGGCCAGTAATGACCTCCATATGGATCTGACAGGGCTGCCATCTCTGCTGCACCGGCCCCCAGTTCTCAGACTCTTCTGACATGTTTGACCACAGAGCACATTCCGGATGCTTGGAGGGCGTGGCAAGGGGGTGGGAAGGGGCTGTGGTGGGGTCTTCTCTGCAGCTCTGCACTATAAATAGCCCCACTCAGACCCTTGCTCCGCCTACCCCACCTCCCACTGGCAAAAGCTCAGTCCATGGCCCTCCATCCCGACAGAACTCATCTTGGAAGAAATAGCAGCGAGCAGCCTGGCAGAGTGAGTTAGGACCAGCCAAGTGCACTTTTGCCATGGCTGCCACTATTCCTCTGCAAAATTTCTAATCCCAGATGACGCTTCAGGCCCAAGCTGGAATTCCAAGCCCACAGTTGTTCCACTCCATCTTCCTCACTTCTCACTAAGGGCCTGAGACGACTCCAAGGCCTGCTCTTCTCTCTTTATCCTGCAAGGTGGCGGGTCCTATTTCCATCCCAAGTCCTCCTTTGAAGACAGCATTAAATGCCTCTCCAAGAGGGTTTTATCATCCTAGAAGTATTTTTTGAGCTCAGAGGTTACTCAAAATAGACCCTAGACAGTTCCATTTACTTCCAAGTGAGGATGGGAGAACTGGCCCGAAGGAAATCAAAACCAACCCAGGCATTGCCCCAAACAAAGCAGGGCATTTATGAGATTTGGGGGAATCCCCTGGGCATGCTGGGCACTTTAGAAGGTAAGGGGAGCCCTCGAAGATGGCTGGGTGTCAGGGGGGGCTGCTTTACACTGGCTGATGGGGCTCTCTCTCCCTGGAGCACTCTGGCTTGTCCCTGCCTTCTGCGCTTTCTGTTCTTTCCTTGAGGCAAGTTTTTATCCTCTTCCTAGCAACTCAAAGCCAGGTAGCACTCTCATCCCTGGAACCCTGCGCCTCTGGCATTGCCTGGCACCAGGACAGCTTCATGCAGCTCATGGGACACTTCTGGCCTTTGCCTATAGACATGTTTCTCTACCCCACCCCTGCTTGAAGTCTCAAATGAATAGACAATGTTGGGCATAGCAACTCCTCTGCCTTGGCACCAAGAGGCCAGTTTTGCTTGTTCCCCTCACTAATGGCCTTGTCTCTAACATGACAACAGAGCCTGGGCCTATGTGGGGCATCGGACTCCACACTGCTATCTTCCTGGCTGCTTGATCTGAACCCCACAGAAAGCGGTTCCATGGCAAACATCAGGTAGGTTGTTTTTGGATCTGCTCAAGCAGAGCTTGGTTCAGGCTGGGCTGAGCTGGCAGCTATGCCTGTATATCAATGCTATATCCTGCCACCCAGGGCAACCCTGGAGAGAGATGGTGTGTGTGGGGTTCTGGGAGACAGTCCACCTATTTTTTTTCAATACCACACAGCTACGTGACCATGCAGATCTCAAAAGTCACTAAGGCATATGAAGCCTTAGTGTACAGACACTGACTGTGGGATGGGTGCTTCGGAGATGCCATACAGGACCGTTCCTGCCTCCTCCAGCTTCTCCCAGCTGCCAATAGCACTTGGCTTATGGCTGCTTCCTCTGCTTCCATTGTGACCAAGCTCTTCCTCTGACTGTGTCCCCAGGCCTCCTCGTTTATGGGATGTTCGTTCTTAGGGTTAGGTCCTACCCCAATCCAGTATGGCCTCATCTTAATTACCCCCTAAAAGAATCCATTTCTGCATAAGGCTCATTCCTGAGATTTCTGGGAAACAGGGAGACGCTGGTCAACCCACTGGAGGAGCCTTGGTCTGACCCTCCATTCAGCCCAAACCCCTGCCTGCACGCGGGAACATTGCCAAACTGGTGCCTTGGCCTCTAATTCCCTGGGAGAGGATATTCCCAATGCGATTGCACAAAGATTGGTTCCAAAAAGAATAGATCTGAGGGCAGGGAAGCATGGTGACAGTGTTCAGCTGTAACCCTATCCCTTGGGGAGCTGAGGCAGGAGGATAATGAACAGAGACAGCTTAAAAAAAGAAACAGAAGAAGGGAGAGAGGAGAGGGAAGAGAAGAGGTCTGAGGGGAGAGGAAACAGAACAACCTCTTTCTTTTTGGCTCCCAGCGTGTGGACACCCGAGCAGAGTAGCCTTTAGATCTCCAGCAGCCCTCAAGTCTGCAAAGCTTCTGGAATGGCCCTTGCACAGGCATGGCCCTCTTTGTAGCCATGGACACCTTCCAGATGAGAGACAGTACAGTGCCAGTTCAGAGCTACCATTTCCTTCTGGTCTGTACAGAGATGGCCTTGTTGGTGTGTGTTAAGCCTGCAGTATGGTAACATCACAGGCTGACCCTTATGTGGGGGTTGGGAGACAATAAAACCTGGACATGGATGCTAGGGGCCTGGTGCTAGGCTTCCATTACTGATATTTGCTCAAAGCCTCAAATGCCCATGAATTAGCTAATGCACACTGCTAACAGGCACACAGCTGGTGAGGAGGCTTCTGGGGAGCAGAGATCGCTGTAATTGACAAGGATGACTTCCTCTTCTCTTGCCCAGGGTTGAGAAGCTGAGCTGGCCCAGGGCTGTTCAGTACCCAGTGACCATGGAGAGTGGTAGATGCTGCCCAGGGCACTATGTACAAATAGGAGTGACCTTCTCATGAGGGGCCTGGTGATCAGGAAGGCATTCACAATGTCTTTAGGAGCAGTTGTCTGGTCCTGGAGTATGACTGTGCCTACAGCTCTCAAAGATCATGAAGATTCTGGCACACCACCCTTCTAACCCCTGTTATCCACTTACCGGGCACCTGCCCAACTGCTCCTGTCCCTGCTCCTGTCCCTGCTCCTGTCCCTCCCAGGCTTCATGCTTGCCTCCCATGGCTAGACCATGGCAGCCTGGGCTGAGCATTGAGGTCTCACTAGAAATGCCTCATGGTCGGTGGAGACACGGCCAAGACTCCTCAGTCCTCTGGCTTTACCATGCTTAATCATAAATGCTTTCCCTACCTGGTGCCCATGCTATGAGGGGTCCTAACCAGCCCCCTTCTTACATCTCCAGCCTTGAGTAAGGCTGGCACTAAGGGAAACCTTCTGGATGAGTAAAAGGCACAGGCAGAAGGCTCTGGGCTCCCCAATGATCCCTGGGGTCCCTAGTTGTGCTTCTCACAGGGCTCCTACCCCATGAAGCTCTTCCAGAGCCAGGCTGCGTGCCAAGCCTCCCTCTGCATCCTCCCCAGGGCACCAGAACCGGTGTAGAGTCATAACCTCACACAGCATGGAATCTACCACAAACATCTGTGCCTCCTGTGACAACATTCCATCTTTGAGTATGCATCATGTGAATGCTGTCCCGTGAGCAGCAGCCTTGGCACTTCCTCCATCCTCCTTCCTACCCCCCAGGGGGGATATTCTGGGTATCACACCCCTCCTTCTGCTTCATCTGAGGATTGATGCCACCAAGCTAGAACGCCCTGTGTTGTCACACAGTAGGTCCTCTTCAGCCAGGGACCATCGTGAGGAGCAGAGGAAGGAACAGCCCCTCGAGTGTACTGGGTAGCATACCACGGTGAAACGGGGCACGGATGGAACTAAGGTCCCTGACCTCTGGCCACCTCCAGGCACAGGCCTAGGTGGCCATCCTCAGAGCCTGATGAAAAGTGGAAAGGGGATCAGGGCTCTCCACGCATCAGGGCTCGCTGTTCTATTTCCATAATAGAACACTTAAGTGGCAACTGGCCTTGAGATTGGTCCCTGATTGGAGTCAGGTTGGAAGACATGTTGAATTAATGATGCAGCTGTGCGCCGTTGATCCCTGGGCCTTGTTTTTTTATGGTGAAGGTGGGTGGGGAGGGGTGAGGGTGGAGAAGGGAGAACTTCAAATGATTGAGGTTTTAGATCCATGCTATGTTTTGCTAATATTTAGATTTTACCTAAGATTACTTTTTCTCCCCTGTTTAATATATTGTTTTAAATAAAAAATCTTAATAAATCTTGAGAGAAATATGTCATAGCAGAGTTTAAAAACCATAGTGCAATATCTAACAGTTCATAAAATATTCTATTCAAATAGGCCAAACTGTAAGGCATTTGGACCAGAAGTAGTTAACTCAGGCTCGACATTTTATTAGCTACTAAAATTAAGAAAGGGCAACGCTGTTTCACAGCCCGATAATTAAGTACCATTTTCTCTTTTTTAATTCTATAAAATTAAACTTCCTGTTTAAAGGTCTGGAGGGGCCCTAGGCAAAGGGGCCACAGATGAGCCCAGAGGGCAGCCAAAGGAACAACAACCTCGCCTTATGTACCCGCAATTTTAAAACTAGGCCTTGGAAAAAAACATGCCGCAGTCAGCAAAAAACTGCAGGTCATAAATCAGAGGTCCGTTTTTCACATCACTTTAACTAATCCATTAAAATCGCGATGCCCAAGGCTCCATCAGTAACAGAAGCTGCGGCAGACGGCACCCATAGCCCATCTTGGCCGTGCAGATGTCAGGTGTGGCAAGGCACGGTGACAAACCCTGGCCCAGAAGTCAGTGGGCCTGACCTTCCAGCATCCGTGGCTGGTTTCCCCATGAAGGGCCAGGATAAAGTGGCAGTCTGCCGTGTTCTATCCCAAAGTCAGCTTAAGTCCCCGTGCTGAGGGAGCCAAGCTGTGCAGACTCCAGCCACTTCCCGCATGCTACGCAGTGGCAGAGGGGACAAACACCTCGGTCTATACCCGGGACCAGTGGGGAGTTCCCTTGCTTACACAGAGCAGGGACCCTTCAGGAAAATTATACAGATAAGCTCCGTTTTCAAATGAGATGAAACATGTTACAACGGGTGCTAGGAACATGACAGCCATTTCAGCAATTTGGGGTGTTAGGGGTGTAGTTTGCTTTTATTTAATGTGACATTACCATTGGTGGGGAGCACTTTGCTTGAATGTGTGAGTGAATTTTAATTGGATTCAGTATTTTAAAAATCTGATAGCACAGCCTGAGGATCACTTTGTGATCAGAGAGCAACGACAGGTATCTGACGGACTATCCTGAGATGAGCTGGCCACAGAAGGCGCAGTGACCCTGGTGAGCCCTGTCAGAGCAGACGGCCAGGAAGGACAACGTGGGTACTCACAGACTGGTAGCTGAGAAGTACTAGCTATTGAGCTTCCCTGTACTTTCTGCCTTGTGTGATTTCTCCACAGAAGTCCAGTTTCCGCTTGACAGCTGCCCAGAGCCAGTCAGCACCTCCCCCGACCCTCTCCCCACTCCTGCACTCCCTTATCTCCTTCATGATCACCCTGGGGCAGGAAGGGGTGGAGTGTGGGGGGACATCAGCCTCTTCTGCCAGGAGCAGGCTGGAGAAGCAGGTGGCTTGCTGATCTGAAAGCATACACAGCCAGGACACACGGGCCCAGGGGCAGCAACACAGGGACTGCACTGTTCGGGTGGGTAGACCTGAAGAGGCCTCTGGCCAGCTTGAGAATGTGGCTTCTTACCTAGGTGAGTGAGGTCTTGGCCCCTGGCAAGATGGGTGCTCAGACCCTGCAGATAGAAATCCCTGCTTGGTACAGACTTCCTGCCTCTGGGGTGATGTGCTGAGAGTGGGAAGCTCTCCCTGAGGCCTTGCTCCACACCCTGGTGCTGACCAGAGACACAGAACTTTAGGATACCAGCCCTGCGGGATGAGGGTCCACTAGAAGGTGGCCACCAGGGCTGGATTATTCCCAATCTGAGGCCCGCACCCCTCAAGTTCCACCAACTCCAGGCAACCTTTGACTCATTTGCCATAGACGTTAAAGGCATGGCTGTACCTTTATGGATGTACATAGCAACATTTTCATAACAAAATGCTTGTTGAATCTCTAGGGAAAAATTTAAGAGCCTTTAACATGGCTGTTAAGTCTTCGGTGGAGACAGGTTATCAGATTTCGGGCATCTGCTGGGGAAGACTTCTACTGAAATTTCTTTGACATAAGCCGTGGCTTCTCTGTCCTGGCCAAAGCACACTTGTGAGGCCCCAGGGCCAGTCTGCATGGGGAGGGTCCTCATGGGAGAAGCCATATACCACGTATTCTAGCATATATGTGTATGCACACCTGCAGTGACGCCATGAGTACACACAGATACACACTGACTGGTACCCACACTAACACATATGCACAGTGACACCCTGCGGTACACACACACTCGGTACTGTGGGCCCACACTAATGCACATCCATACTGACACACAGTAACACCCTCTGTTGGACAACACGTGTAATTCTTTCAAACTGGAACATATCAACACACTGGCACATGCACCCACAAACACATATGTGTCTGAACATGTACCCTAACATGCATGATGATGTGTGGACAAACATGCAGATACTCACATGTACACACGCCAGAAGTTGTACTCACTGTAATCATGCCCTAATCTACCCTCAGAAACCAGATTTAATCTCCTCCGTCACACGGGCACAGTGAGTAGACAGCCCTTGCTAAGCTGCTATGCCTACACATGAACCCAGACTCTAGAAATGTGGGCCACAAATCTCTGTTGTTTATATGCCAAGAAAGAAAAGAACTGAAAACCAGCACACACTCGCACACGCACACGCATGCACACAACACACTCAGCAAATATACACACTCTCACATATGCACACACCCTCACCCTCACAGAAACTCACATACACACACACTCATCAAATATGCACACACTCATATATATGTATACACTCATCCTCACACACATTCTTCATATAAAATATACATCTTCACACACACACTCACTTACGCATACATTCACACTCACATAAACACACACATTAACAAACATGACTTTCTCTCACACACATATGCACATACATGCCCTGACACATGCGCTCACATAATACATACATACACACTCACATACACACGCACTTCTATACCCACATGCATGCCCCATAAACATGAACACATACGTATTCACATACATACACACTCTCTCATAAACACACACATACACGCACCACTCACACACTCATGCTTACATGCCTTCACACACACATATACACATGTTCTTACACGCACTTCTACACATCCCTGTGCGCACACGTATACAGGCTCTCACTTTCATGCACTCATGTTCCCACTACCTGTGTGTAGAAGCTGCAGAGACGATCACGACCCATTCAGGTCACCATCCGTATCTCTGTCACACTCACTGAGTACCTGGATACTCTGGGTCAGTACCTAGGGGCCTGTCCTGACTGTTCACATCTGACCCTAGTGCCCAGGCCCCACCCCGGGCAGAGGGCTGTCCTGGGCCTGGACAGAGGGAAGCACACTAGCAGCCTGAGTCACCTCCCCAGGGCCATGGAGCATGGAGCATTGCAGGGAGCTGCAGAGGGACAAAGGCAGATGCCATTTCCTGCCTTGGAGCAGAAGTCCTGCTGGACACCGCAATTCTGGGGAGCAGAGGGGTCCTGTTGGACACCGCAATTCTGGGGAGCAGAGGAATAAGTCCTGAGTAAGCAGCGCAGTAAGCAAGAGGCACCCTCCACCTGAAGAAGGGGGTACAGTTGGCACCCTCCACCTGAAGAAGGGGGTACAGTTGGCATAGACATGTTTCAAGGTGGATTCCACCTGACCTGGGAGTGGGGGTCCCTTCCACACACCATGCCTTCTCCACAATTGTCCACCAACAAAGGCACAGGGCTGGCAAGGAGTGGGACTCCTGATTTGTATGCTATCATGAAATGTGTCTATTTGTAAATAAGGTACTTACTTGCTTTGTAGGTGGGTTGCTCTCATTTTCCAACCAAAGTTCAGATGTCCTCAGAATCTGTGGGAGTTGGACTGCCCAAGCAATCAGTGGCTTCCGCCTGCCTAACCCCATCTGTGGAGGACAAGGGTTGGGTGAGACCTGGCCTTCACAAGCCCCAGAGTGTGCTGATTCTCATTTTAGCTTCATGCAGATGTGTTATATTCACCCACCATGCCAGTGACACCTCACTGCCAGAGACCGGGATTGTGCCACCAAATCAGGTCCTGGTGCTAGAAGAGGACTCCAGACCATCCTTGGCCACTGGTGACCAAAGGTCAATGCAGAAAGCTTAGCCTTTTCCTTTGGGGACTGAGCTTCCAAAGACAACATGTCCTGTGGCTACTGAGGGCCAACACATTGCTTAGGGTGCATCCAATAACAAACCTGGGTGCAGCAAGCCCACAAAGCAGCAAGAGAGACCAGCGCCAGCCAGGAGGGCTGGTGCCCAGGAGCACCTTAATTGGCAACAGCCAGCAGACAAGCCTACATCTGCAGGTTGTTTCAAAGACAATAAATCAGGGGCTTGTGAGGCTGGCACCCTGCCAAAGTGGAGGGGCCTAGGAGAGCAAGGGCCACGGCGGCCTGGGTCCAGAGAGGCTCCAGGATTGGCGGCACTCGAGACAGATTAATCTCCAGTGAGACTTTGTGGTTGGCTTGGGACTGATTAAAGAATGTGTCATTGGGAAAAGGGCTACACACAGGGCCTGCCAGGGTTTGGGCTCCCTGTCTGTGAATGGGGCCCAAAGATTCCTTTCTCATGGAGCAGAGGTGAGAAAGTGTCTGGGTCAGCCAGGCCACTGTGTTCTGTGACATAAATGGGGGAGACTTGCCCACCTAGACCTCCATGCACTGTGACATACGGTCATACAGTCCCCTCAAAGAGCCTGGATGGAGCACAGCCCCCAGTGGAAAGCCGGCTCGGGACGATGAGGAGTGGAGCAGCCTGGGAAGTCCCTGCAAGGGCAAAAGCCTTTGCCTGGGGACCCTGTTAGATGCACAGGGACAAAGCCCACCTGGTTCCCACTTAAGAACTTTGTTTTTGCTCTCAGCCTCCATATCTGTCAGATGCTCTGTATGACCTGATACTGGCCTGCAGGGCTGCTGCAGTGACCTTGTCCTGCATATGCAGCCTGGGGCAGGTTCCCTCTGTGAGAACCCTTAGGACTGCAAGTGCTTGGCTCCTCCTTCAGGGCTGAAGAGCTCAATACCCCATTGGACACCAAAGTACAGAGTGGACACTCCAGGCTCGTCAACTCAGCCAGCATGAGGCTGTCCCCACTCCCTCCTCAGGGAGGTTACCTTAGACACAGGCCATCAGTCCTGCTTCCTTCTGGGCCTGGACCATAGCACCAAGAGGTCCTTGAGAAGCCACTGGTCCCACCCACGGGGAACTGGGAGCAGTGCCACGAGAAAAGCTGGCACTATGGTGGGTATGTGCACCTGACACCTGCTGGTGATACCTGTAGTCTCCATCGCAGGGTGGACGATGCCCAGCTCTGGGCAGGACTGGCAGTGGGACCCAGAAGTGGGGAGTACGACTGGGGTCAGGATGGACAAAACTCAGGGTATCCGTGAGGATCCTCAGGCAGCCTCATGGTCACCCACTTTCGTGAATCTCCTGGTGTTTAACACCTGTGTGTATGTGTGTGCGTGTGTGAGCACCATAGGTTCATGTGTATGTCAGCATGAGGGTGATTTTCTGAGAATATGTGATTTGTGTCTCACCTACCTATGGATACGTACACGTGTGTTCACACGTGCAGGTATATTTCTGTGTGCGTATACACGTTATGTTTGTGCAAAGCACACAAAGGTGCTGCAAGGCTCAGGAGAGGGGCAGCGATGGCAGAATGAACATTCAGAGAATCAAGGTCATTTCCCACCTCCATGTCAGGTGCCAACTGAGGCACATAACCCACCCCACAGACTGTGGGGAAGGCAGCAGCCTTCCTGAGCTCACAGTGTCTTTCTTGGGATCTTCAGACTGCCCTCGAAGTTCCCCAGAGGACAGTCCCAATGGTCATGGCTCCAGCCAGATGTTGTCATGGAACAAATAGGGACTTTCACTCTTTGCACACCTACCAATGACAGGTGGGAGGGTCTGACCTGTGTAAAGCCAAAGCCTGCACAACCACCCAAATCCACAATGTCCCTTCCAAAACCACAGTAAATGTGACCAGGAGGGGCCTAGGGGGCCATCACATCACTCTCCTGGAATTCCTCATGGCTGGGGGAAGGGAAGTCTTTGCATCACGGCCCAGGAATCTACCCAAGTTCTGTGCCCTGAGCTCAGGACAGAGAAACCAAAGCTGTTGCTTGCCTCCAAGGTATTCCTCTGCGGGGTCACTTGGAAGAGGCCACCCTGGGCCAGCCTCCCCAGAGGAGGGCCAGCACCCAGTGTTCTCTGTCTCCTTGGCATACCTCTCACTGGAGCGGTGTTTCTGAGCAGACCCATGTCCCAAAAAGGCTAGCAGCCCTGGTGTTGAAAGCCGGAGACAGTGATAAATTGAATGAGATGGAAATGGTTGAGGGCCGCTATTCATAGCCCAGAGCCCAGGGTGCAGGGCCATGAATCTCTAAGACTGGAGCTGCGCTGCTCATAAAGGCCTGATTCACTGGAGGAGCTGGCTCTGCGGACTGCACCGCACAGGGGAATTTTTTCCACAGAGGCCCAGGTGGGAGGGTCTGCAGGTCACCTGGGCCTACGGCTTTCCTTCTCCTCCCTCCCCTCTCCACCTCTCCTTTCCTACCCAATGGTCACCCCATAAGACCCTGCTTCCTCCTGGCCTCTTGGTCATTTCTGGAATTCAGCAACCCAGGTGTGTAAAGAATGGCCAATTGTGAAAACGTGACATCCAGGTCAATCCCTCCCATGCAGCACATTTCCTGGGCTAAATCTAAGCAGCCTTCCAGCAACAGGGAGAAGCTGAAGTCAGAGAGGTACGGTATCAATGCCAGGAAGATACCAGAGCTAGGGAGATACCAACACCAGAGAGATATTAACACCAGAGAGATGCCAGAGCCAGGAGGTGTCAGAGCCAGGAGGTGTAAGAGCCAGGGAGATACCAATACCAGGGAGATACCAGACCCAGGGAAATATCAACACCAAAGAGATGCCAGAGCCAGGGAGGTGCCAGAGTCAAGGAGATACCAACACCAGAGAGATACTAGAGCAAGGGAGATGCCAGAGCCAGGGAGATGCCAGAGCCAGGGAGATACCAGAGCCAGGGAGATACCAGAGCCAGGGATATACCAGAGCCAGGGATATACCAACACCAGGGAGGTGCCAGAGCCAGGGAGATAACAGAGCCAGAGAGATGACAGAGCCAAGGAGATATCAACTCCAGGGAGATGCCAGAGCCAGGGAGGTGCCAATGCCAAGGAGGTACAAAAAGCAGAAAGTACCAACACAAGGAATACACTAGAGCCATGGAGGTGCCAGCACCAGGAAGAGCCATGGGATATACCAAAGTCATGGAGATGCTGGAGCCAGGGAAAAGCCAGGAACAGAGAGGTGCCATAGCCAGGGAGGAATAGCATGAAGCTCAGAGAGAACAGATGGAAGTTAGGCTCTCCTTCCCATGCACCCCTCTCACTTCCTTCCTGCACAAGCTAGCGCCATGACTCCTGCTTTTGCTAAGGGCTGGAAGGGCTGGGTGCACCCCTGCACCCATCGCTTGCACCAAATTAGGCATTCTATATAGATCCTTAGGGACCGGGATTTGAAACCAAGAAATAGCACAGAAAACAATACACATCTGTGAGAACTCAATCTCCACTTAGCTCTGGCCAGGTCTGGAACATTTCAGCCATTCAGAGCCAGGGTGGGTCAGTCAGGGCCTGCTCATCTCCCTCCTAAGCCCCAGGGTGACACAGTCCAGTGAGGACTGTCACGGGGGACAGGGCAGGATCCTCCTCGGGCAGTAGCTCCCAGTGCTGACCTTGTCCATTTGGGACAGACTGACTCTAGCTGGCCTCTGGCCTGTTTCCTGTTGATTCATCTAGCTGAGCTCACCTAAGCCTATAGCACAATTAATAAAAAAAAAACAGAGATAGATATTGGTGTTCAACCTGAATTCAGAAAAGCAAAGCAGCCAGCCATTGGCTCTTAACCTCTACCTCAGACTGAAAATGGGTGATCCTGCCTCCACGAATCCTCAGATCGGACCGAGAGTGAGGGCTGTCTCCTCCCATTGTATATTCCTCTCTGGTGCTGGAATTAAGGGTGTGTGCAACCACTGGCTGGCCTATGTGGCTGACTAGTGTGGCTGCTTTGCACTGATCTTCAGGCAAGCTTCATTTACTAAAACACAAATAATATACCATTATATAGGCCTACTTGGTGTCCCTGCCCATCTGCCAATGGACTCTTCTTTGCTACAAGCCAAAACTTTCATGTCACAGGGGCTTCTAGGACTTTAGGAATGGCCTAGGAGCTCTCACTGCCAGGATCCTTTGGCCATCAATCCCTACTGTCCCCGTGGATTCAGGCTCGAAGGACCCTGCAAGATTAATTTCACCTTGATCCTGAGTACCACAGGCGGTCATGGAGCAGGGATTTCTGGCTCCTCTATTCGCTTATGTAGAACTGGGTGTGGCGGGGGCTGAGCTTCTCTGTCTCCACGCCACCCTTTCCCCCTGCTTCCTCTCCTCCACAGGTGGCTGTTAGGGTGGGGGTGGGGATGGCTTTGTATCCATTATGAATGTCCTCACCACTGTTTTCCAACTGGAAGAAGTTGAACTCCTGCCCTGACCTCCATTGGCTCAACTCAATGAGCCTACCACATGAGTTCCTTCACATGCTCAGTCCACAGTCAGGATGGGACTTCTCTGCATGGCCACCATTGGCCCTGAAGCTAGAATGGCTGGAGGTAGATGCAGGTGGGTCCCGAGGGCAAAGATGTCCACCCCATATGTCCAGGACTTGGCTCTTTCTACACCGCTAAGAAGGGGGAGCCTCACCCCTCGGACTGGTGCAGCAGCTTCTGTCTGGCTCTTGGGGGTGACTGCCTGTTCAGCCTCAAGGAGAAGGCTATGGATGGTGAGTCTGGTTGTCATGTGGCCAGAGCATCTATCCCACCATCATGGCCATTCCCAGTCCCACTAAATTAGGACACTCTGGTGCAGGAGAACAATTCTATATTTATCAATTATGTTTTAAATAAATGCAGATTGGCCAGGCAGAAAGTATAGGTGGGACAACCAGACAGGAAGTAAAGGTGGG
>LOJH01002841.1:42667-56443 GCA_001685095.1 Ellobius talpinus
TGCATGGAGAGAGCCAATTCCCCCAGGCTGTCTGCTGACCTTCACATACAGCCAATGCAGGCCCACATGCATATACACACACATACATGGGGGGTTGGGGAAACCAGTTCTGGCAGATTGGGCAAACCAGTTCTGGCAGATTGGGCCCATCCATGGTGTTGGAATCCTCCAGCTGAGCTGGGGCTGGCCTCCTGATCTCATCTGTGGGCATGACTCACTCTTCCTATGGAGTTAGGTGAGGAAATTTCTGCTATATAATCCCTATTTTAGAGCAAAACGATCCAATGCAAAGCAAAGCATGAATTTTCCCTGTGGAGGGGCATGACCATCCCCCACCCCAGTGTCCACTTAAGACAGGAAGACCAAGTCTCCTGTATGGAAAGCCACACACAGGAAGAAGAGATGCTACCATTGGAGCAGGGAGTTCCCACACTCCTGTCCTTTGCCCAAGCCACATACTGACCAACTCAGTGGTGGTCTCAGCTCCTGCTCCTGTAATCGGGACCATGCCAGGTACCCAATGCTCAATATGTCCCCAAACCCTGAAAAGGAGGGGCTGCCTCATAGTGGGGTCAGCCAGCCACTTCTCTAAACTCTTCCTAACAGAGGATCCCCCAAGTCCAAGCACGTCTGTGTGAGAGGCCTGGGCTCCTCTGTCCCCCAAGCCCAAGCACATCTCTGTGAGAGACCTGGGCTCCTCTGACCCCCCCCAGAATGACTGAGGGGAGACAGCATGAATGTCCTGGGACAGAGTCTGTCTTCTCTGAGATGGGAGCAGAGGCATCAGCAGGCCGTGTTCGCACACCTGACAGGAAGGCTGTGAGGGACATCTAGCCCTTACTCTTGCAACCCACTGGTTGGCCCCTGGAGGCAGCAGCACAGGCCCAGCCCCCAGATGGCTCCACGCTCCTAGGGCTCAGTGAAATTCCTTATCTACATGGGGTCCTGGCAGAAATGGGGCCCTCGTGAAACCATTTCTATGGGAGCACCACATCAGAATGAAGTTAGCTCCTGAAACAAAGCAAGACACACAAGGCAGCATTACTGAAGCTCGGAAAGCTATCTGGCTTTCGGTTCCTACTCATAACATGGTAGGACCACGTATCACCCCAACAAATTACATGAAATGTATCTGCAAAATACGTTGTTATAACATCATGCCTCATGTCACCTTCTTATCCCCAATAGTTTGGAGGAATTTGGAGGCACACCGAGTCTCTGCTGAGGAAAGCCATGGAGAGGTTTCATCCTGTGTAGTCGGAACAAAGCAAGCATACCTGACTTCAACGGAGCTCAGCATGGCTCTGCCTCATGGTGGGACCCACACACTGCTGATCCACTGCCACCACTACACACACATAGGGTTGTCTAGACCAAAACATCCAGCACAACTAGCCCAAAGCCCAGACCCCCAAAGGACTCCTGGACCATCAGGTACACGTGGCGGGTTAGAGATTTCCTGCTTTTCCTAGGCATAGGGCAGACCTAGAGTGACCTTGGGACTGCTCAGCACCCAACAGAAAGCATGATGGTTCTCCACACAGCAAGGTGACACCCAGAGCCTCAGGCTCCATGTGGCCATCATCCAGCACAGGGACAGACAAGCCCAGCCTCAAAGAGAACCCAGCCCTGGTAACTGGGAGCCCTTATGCTGCCTGGGCACCTGGCTCTCAACCCTTCCCATCGGCAGAGCTGCTTCAGCCTCCCTCCAGCTGGGTTCTACCCTCCCCTCCTGGGTCTCTGGCCTGCAGCCTCCATCTAACTTGATCATGTTGTCACATTGGGCCCAGGTGACTCAGTCTTGCATCCCCACCCCAAGATCCTTAACTTCAACCTTGTGCCCTTGGGAAAAGGACAAAGTCATTCTGGGGTCATCTTGCCACCTTCATCTTCATGGCCCTGACTGTGGGCCTGAACTGCTGATGGAAAACCCTGGGTGTCTCAGTCCCCTGCAGTAACTGACCTTGAGATGCAGGGAGGGACACATTTCCTTTTGATTTTAGAGTAGGAGATCTCAGAAGGCTCTGTGGAGAGGGACTTTACAGGCCATGCAAACTTTGTGGTAAGCAGACACAGGTAGAGAACAAAGTCAAAAATTGCAAAGCAAATACACTGTGGCCCAAGCCCCAAGTGAGGACATGCAAGCCCATCAAGATAGAGGCAAGCTTAAGATGGAAGCCACTAAAGATGGAGGGCCAGACCCAAATATCCACCCAGGTACCTCCCCCCTCATCCCACCCATGACTAGGTCATCACCATCATTTTATTGGGTCCTGATGACACCTTGCTGTGCCCATCACTAACCATAGGGACTCTCTGGAACAGAAAGGACTGAGAAGGGCCAGCCCCAGGAAATGGTGAACACAGAGGACCCCTGAGTCAACAGATCTGGACACCCCATCATTGACGGAGGACTTGAGAACCTCAGAATGGGCGAAGACAAGTGGATCTACACTGTGAAGGGTGAATAAGAGAAACAGCAAAAGGGCACAACTCTGCCACCAACATCATCTTGCTGATCTTCCATTGGCCACCTCAGCAGGTTCTCTCAGAAGTATGCTATCATCTGGGACCTGGAAGAGTTTCCAGGGGACAGGCATGGCCTCCACAGAGGTCGGTTAAACCAAGTAGAGAGCCCAGGGTGTGGGGGAAGGGACAGGACTTCAGGGTAGGAGAGGATCACAGGAGACCACACAGGAAGTCATCAGACTGCAGTAAGCAGAGTGTAATATAGAGAATTGGAGCCTGGCAGGGATGAACAGGTGTGGCCTGCGCTCAACACAGCGTTCAGCCACGGAAAGGAAGGGAGCTGTAGGTTGCGCTCCCTAAACACCTCCACTTTGAGGGAAGCCGATACAAAGGGTCTCAGAGCCTTTGATCCTGTCCAGGTGAGTCTAGAAGGAGAGTGAGGACTACGGCTACCAAACACCAGGCAGGGCTGTGGACCATGCTACAGTGGAAAGTTCAAGAGGACCTAGTTCAGTACCCAGTGCCCACATGGTAGCTCACAGCCATCTGCAACTCCATCCCAGGGACTCCAATGCCCTCTTCCAACCTCCAGATGGTGCACACATATACATGCAGGAAAAGCAATCATGCACATAAGAGAAAATAAATCTTTTAAAAATTCTAAATCTCTCTCTCTTCCCCCCCTCGCTCGCTCGCTCTCGCTCTCTCATGTGTGTGTAGGTTGCTTGTTAAATTGTTGGTATATCCTCAATTTTTTAGTTATTGCATAGACATATTTACACCCAAATATTATTCCTTTCCAGTATGGATTTAAATGTGATTGTTACATTCTGTGTTTTTAGGTGCACCCCATCCCCTCCACCATGAGCCCCACTATAATATCCTGGAACTTGAAAGACACCAGGGAAGATGGGTTCCAGAAGAAGGACGGGTCTGGGGGCCTGAATTGGGTGAGTCTGCACCCAAGATGAACCTGGCGGCTGCATTGGAAGCTCCTTACCACCAGGGAGCTCTGGGCACTGAGGCTTTCTGGGTGCTAGCTCAGTCCCCAGACCTGGACCAGGGTAGAAGAGGCTGGGGCCCCTATTCTGAGCTGGCCTTGCTCCTGAGTGTCCTCCATGTAGCCTAGAAATCAGCACCCATATCAGATGCATAGGGTGAGAAGTAAATGGGAGAACACCCCAAAGCCTGGCTGACCTGAACACTCAACTATGAGGCTCCAAAGATAGACATATTCCAAAATGGTTTTTAAAAGACTGTTTAGATCCCCAAAAGCCACGTAACCATCCAACAAAGCCTGGTGGTATCTGTGTCTGTAACCACTCCAACATGACCCACCACATCCTCAGGACACATTGCTGGGCTCTTGCAGCATTGACCCCTCACTCTCCCTGCTCCCCCCAATCTCCTTATGGGTGCTATTCAATCACACTGTGAACTCTGAGTCTGCATTTGTGTTAATTCAATAAAAATTAACCTTGGGTCAGGAGGCTGAGTTAGCAACTAGTTGATAGGAAGCCATCATAGAGCCTCAGAGGTTAGAATTAAGAGACATGGCTGTTTTTGTTTGTCTTGGCAGAGTGGAAGTGTGGGCTTTTTGAGAGATGCCAGCAAGGTGAGAAGGTTAGCTAGTTGCTAACCTCTCTGAGCTAGCAGGTCTTCACCCCAGCCTTTGAATCTTGAGTCTTACTTGTAAATAGAACAATGGAGATTTTGTTAAAGCTACCTTTACTGGTAGTGACAGAGCTGGTGCCTGCAGGAACAAAATTCCTGCCAGGCTGCTGCCTGAGTAGCTAGGCCGCTGCCAGAGAAGCAGGCTAGTAATTGCAGGGTCACAATCGCTGACTGAATAGCGATAGGTTAATGTGCAGTCACTGGGCCAAAGATAAAACAACAGCCTTCAGTTAGCGAAAGATGACCTCAGCTCTCCTCTGGCAAGGCTAAGCCATGGACTGAGAGAAAGGGTTGGCAGGTGTCTGTGGGCCTGCTAAGGTCTGTGGGGAAAGAGTCCTGCCTTGGGCTGGGAGTTGAGGTTGCATCACTTGGGAGGCAGAGGTAGGTGGATCTCTGAGTTTGAGGCCAGCCTGGTCTACAGAGCGAGTTCCAGGACAGGCTCCAAAGCCACACAGAGAAATCTTGTCTCAAAATCCAAGAATAAAAAAGAGCCCTGCCTTGGACTGCCACAGATGATATTTCCCTTATTCAGTTGTGTTCATGGGGACAATGGGAGGCACGAAGACAGGAGGTTTCAGGGGGCAGAAGTTTCAGAACAGAGTCTTCCTTTGGTTCCAGGATGGCATTGACCAAGGATGGACACTGTCTCTTGGGTCAGATTCCAAAGCCCTCCTTTGGGTTTAGAGAGGAGCCACTCTGGATACCTTGGGAGGGAAAGGCCAGGAGGCCTTTGACTTGACATCTGGCTGTGAGGAGACCTCTGAGCCTCTGGTAATAATAGGAGTTTGGAGGTGGAGGCCTTGAGGTTTGGGAGCTAGGCAGCCAGCTTCAAAGCCAACCTCCCTTCCTGAGTATGTGGCCTTGAGCAAAATGCTCAACACCCCTGCTCCTAACTCCGTTGTAGGGTTGTGCTCAGACTAGGCAGTCTGGTGCTAACACACCACTGTCTGTAACCATCCTGTCTGACATGAAGGTTTGAGGCTTTAGGGCAAGGCCGCCACAGATGGTCAATCCATGACCTCAGAGTTGTGGATCCACCACAACAGGGGGGCTTGGCTGGGCACAGCTGGGGTGCAGTAGGTGCTGGGGATAAGGAGAGAAGCTACATGTCTCCACAGTGCCAGGGGTCCCTGTCTTTACACACTACATATGCCTCTGTAGACCCTCGATTATGTAGGCAGAGGTCCGAGCACGGCAGGGGCTCACCACCCTCATCAGCAGCGGAAGGAGGGCAGGGGTGCTGCTGCTGGCTCCCCACCCACAGGGAGCCTGCTGCAGCTGCTCGCTAAGCCCTAAGCCGGTGGTTACACAGGCTTTGCTGTGGGTTTTCTCCCTCCCGACTTTTGATATTTTGGGGCCCACTTTTATATTTTAATGCATGTTTTTATGGAAATATTTATGGTGCACATGTAGCACATAAAACACCATTGTAAAGCCGTTTTGCCCCAACGCTGCTGAAATAAATGATGTTGTTAGTATTATGATTTCACAGGGTCCTCTCTGGCCTTAATGAGAACGGTCTGGGCTTGCAAGCTGCCATCCCAGGAGCTCGGCCGCTGTCTGCAAGACCCTGGCTGCCTGCAGAAACACTCTCCAACAGTCAGAAGGAGGGTCTGGCCCCGGAGCCAGGGGTCTGAAGAGGGGCTCAGAAACAGAGTGAGCTAGAGAGCCTCCAGGAAAGCATCTGGATGTGACTCAGTTTCCCTGCATGTAAGCTCTTGACCTCTTACTCTTGGGCTCTTTCAAGATTCCTCACCAGGACCTGAACTCAGCGATCCTGGGAGAGCAGTTGCAGCCAGTCAAGCTGTTAGCCAGGAACTGCCATCCACGTGGAACCTGTTTCTGCTCCATCCACTAGGATGCTCCCCAGTGGTCCTCAACCACAGGGAACAGTCACTGCCGCTTCCCTTGACAAACAGGGCAAGAGAGGCATACCTCAGGTTGGCCACCCAAGTGGCTTAGTTTAAAATTTAATTCACCAACCTCAAAAAGCCTGCCCCAGGCTCCGCACCCTCCTACTGCGTCTTAATCCCAGGGTGGGCAAGGCATGAATAATTGAGCGGTCACTCATGAAACCGCCAAGGTGGGTAAGTGGAGGGAATTGTCATTAAAAAGCAATGCTGGCCTTGCATAAATCTGGGCAGTGATGCACAGGTGACGGGCCTCAGGGACCAGGGACTGTAGGGAAACCAAGAGAGGGTGTCTTGGGCCCAAGGCCTGAGCTGGGAGCAGAAGCATGGTCTTTGTCCCAGCTCTGACATCTGGTGAGGCCTTAGCCTCCCTGAACCACGCTCCTACCTGCCCCAGGCTTCAATCAAGCAGGTGCAATAAGATACAAGGCAGATGGAAAAGCAACATCCTGAAAACAGCATCACCAGCAGCTACGGCCCACAGAGGTGCCCTGAGATGCCACTGCCTTCTGCAATCTTGTCAGGAAGTCCCAGGAAGTTCCTCGCCATGACCGGACCAGGTGCATGTCTCTTCTAGAAGTGTGGGTTCAGCCTCTTGCTCACCTTCAACAACCATGAAGGTAGATGAGCACAGGCCAGGTCGCTGTGACAACCATCTTTGTAGGAATAAAGAAGACCCGTGGATCCGTTAGTCCGTATGTTCCCTGCTGGGGGGCATGGAACAAGGTTGAGACCCAGGCCCTACCTACCCACTCCAGTTGCTTCCCTGTCCTCTGCTCCTGTTCCAAATCTCAGTTCTCACCAAGGACGAAGTCTTAAGTAGCTGAATGTATTCAGTCTGTATAAAATGTCTTCTCGTGTGAGCGAGAGCCCCACATACTTGAAACAGGAAGGGCCAACAATGCACAAAAATAACAAAATGTGTGATAAGGTTTTAAACACTGCTCTCCTAAATCTCATTAAATCTCCCAGTTTCTCTCTCCTGTGTCCTAACAATACAGGACTCCATGCATTTAAAAAAATGATAGGAAAAAAGGGCTTAGTAAAGAGACTGGGGTGGAGGGCACCTGGCTTTCAGGCACTGTCCTTTGTGAGATCAGCAAAGGGGAAGCTGTGGATATGGCTCCATGGCAGCCATGGTTTTGACTCATATCCTGCTTGGACAGACTCTGAGGTTTCCAGCGCCTGCCGTTGACCCAGACTTTGGAAGTCTTGACCTGAGAAGGGCAAGTTATTTGGAAGTGAGGGTCTTTGCAGACATGATCAAACCAGGATGATGGCGCATCAGGGGCCCCAACCCAGGGGCTAGTGTCTGTATTAGAAAAGGAAGGAAAACAGAAGTACAGCTTCAGCTGAGGCCCACTGAAGTCCCTCCGCACTGGAGGAGCAGGAAGGTCCTCCACGGCTAGCAAAACCCCAAACAAGCCTAGGTGCTTGGACTCTGGAACCGAGGCAACAAATCTCTGCCTCTAAGCACTGCAGGTTCCAAGAGTCCAGGACACCCCACTTCACCCCAGTGTCTGAGCACCAAATGCTAGTGTACAGAGGAGACACAGGTGTTCCTGAAATGAAGGATTCTGGGATGGAAAGAGCAGGTTGGGAATCTGAAACAGGGCTAGGAGTAGAGCTCAGTAGTAGAACATGCCTGGTATTCGTGGGGTCCTGGGTGCCTCCCCTAGCACCCCTTAAAGAAAAAGTCTGCAAACAGTAAATAACATATAAGAAGACAGGGACAGAGTCCCCCAGCCTCCCCCGCAGTGGCAGCCACTCACCACTGCCCAGCTGCCTGCATTAAGCACCTTTGCCCACGTTCCCGTCCACAGCCGTACACCTTCCCTTTATTTATTAATTTTCAGGAGTAAATAAGTGTTTCCTTTTGTTCCGGTAAATGAGTCTCCCACATTTCACGTTTTTGCATGCTTTAAATATTCACACATGCAAAAGAATGGAAACGTACGTCCTTGATTTATTATTTAAGGTGCTTTTTCTCTGGTAAAGCAGAAACCCCCATCTGAAGGGGAACTTACATTTTATTTCCATTAAAGCCCCTCGTTAAAGTTTAAAACCTGCTTTGTCCCTGTTCTTGAGGATTGATATTTCCGTCTGTCAGGGAACACGATTGTGCTTGTCGACATGACGGGGTGGGGGGGGAGACCAAACAGGAAGGGAAATGCCAGCCTGTCAGCCAGCCGTGATGGGCTGAGGTGACATGGGGCTACAGCAGTGAGGCGGGATGGGGGCACTGCCAGGGGTCAGGACCCACGTGGGGGACAGGGCCTTGGAGCCTGGATTCTGGGGTGGCTCGACCAGAGCACCAAAGAAAACACGCCACAAAATTTCCAGAGCTGATGGCAGTGGCAGAGTAAATGAAGAACCAGAGAGCTCAGGAGATCACCTCATAGGCACCAAATAGGCTGGAGCCAGAGTGCAGCACAGAGAATGACTTATACAGGTGCACACAGACACCGGCATGAATCTGCAGCTGTGTGCCCGTGGAAGCAGGCACACACACTGGTACCAGCTATTGCTACATCCACTCATGCGTACACACAGTTGCAGTTGTTCATACCCATGTGCACACAGTGGCCAGTGCAGCCAAGAATCTGGTCCCAAGCCAGGTCTTGCATGCTGGACAGTTCAGGTCTTGGTTCACAGTGTCTCAAGGCCGGGGATCCTTGGGCCTGGGTCGAGGGGAACCTCAGAAGAGAGTGTGTGCAAACACATACGGGCACACATAAATGTGGGTGTGATACACACATGTACAAGCATGCATGTGTTACAGGCACGTGTAGAAGTATGACTGTGTGAGCCCATGTAAAAAGGTCTCCAAGTCACAGAACCTCGGGCAGTTGCAGCCAGAATGCAGGCTGCTCTCAGGCTGTCACTGAGGATGGCTTTGGGGAATCTAGACTCCTTCCTCAAAGGTGTGGACACACTGAGCTCGGGTGCCCAGCACTTTCCAGCCAGTAACAGCAGGGGCTCTGTCTTCCTTCTGCTGTGTGTCCTACCCCAATCTAGGTTCAGTTTGGAAGATTCCAGAGAGACTCAGTGGAAGGGCACATGTCACATCAGAGACAGATCCAGAATAGGGTGCATGCCACTCAGGGCTCCTGAGTGTGTGGTTCTAGTATCTGGGGCAAAGTCAAAGTAATTAAGGATAAGTTGACACTTTGTGTGGCTATGGCCTTAGCCTTGGGAATGGTGTGCAGGAAGGTTCCTACACCCACACCACTCCAGACTGACTGATGCTTCCGTCCTAGAAACAAACCTGCGCCTCCATCTTTCCCAGGAACCCTTTCTGGTGCAACAGCTCTCTGCCTCCCTCCAGAGCATTCTGGCAGGTTCTGCATGTTTTCTGTGGGCTATGAATGCACACATTTTGGATGCCCTCAGAGCCTCGGGCCTCTGCCAGGTGAGATCAGAGTCCCAGCCTTCCCCACCAAACTGGAAGCAGGCTTTCACTGCCACCCTTGGCACGTCTTGCTCACAGAATGAGTCTGCATAGAAATGGGCAGACTCCCTTTGCCAGTTCGTGAGGATGCTTTCTGATGCTGGAGGCAAGTTGCTGTGGAGGGCCAGAACAGAATGTTCGAGGGGCCCTGCTGCTCCCGAAGCTAACCATGGGCATGGCTCCTAGAGAGGATGAGGAGCCATTGTAAGTGGAATGAGACTGAGCTCTGCCTGCTGGCAGAGCAAGCGGGGGGGGCACCAGGCCTCACCATGGGCCAACTTTGACACCCTGGTGTCCACAGGGACAAGTGATACCCAGGGCTGATAGAAAGTCTCGTCGAGTGGGAATCTGTGAAGTGACAGACAGAAAGCAAGGGTGACAAAAGGAAGAAAACCAGAAAAAGAGGCCACAAACAACACACCCCAGGAGTGTGTCGCAAGGGGTCGCTGAGCCACAGCTCACAGTGCCCTCCCTTCCTCATCAAGCAGTACCTAGGGAAGAGATAAAGGCTGGGACATCCCAGGCCTGCCAGAAGGAAGGAGACAAGTTGGCTCACTGTGTCAGAGATCTTGCCCCATCCCTTATGAAGTGAGAGACTTTGAGTTCAAGGATGTGGTGCTGTTCCCTTCCTGCCTCCTGCAGCCTGTGTCAAATGGCAATGTGGAAGCATCCTGATTGAGCTCAGTGTGACACTTCTAGAAGGAAAACAGAAACATCTAGAAGCATGACCTTGAGTCTCTGTTCCTCTCAATCATTTTCAGAGAATGAATGATGGTGACTAGGGTATGAAAGGAAGTTTGAATGATCCCAGACCCTTTGCCAGTCTGGCCATGATACAGGACGTGGACACAGGCCCTAGAGCCCGTCTTTCCCCTGACAATCATAATTAAGCCTCAAACACGGGGAAGATCAAAGTAGAGGCCCAGACTATAAGATGGGTTCACAGCCTGTCTCTCAAGTCCCTGAGAACACCAGCCAGGAGACAGTTACCACTCCTGAGCTAGGTCTCTGAGAAAGGACCAAAAGCAGGCTGTGTGAGTATCTCTGCCCCATCACAGTGGAGGGGACAAAAGTGGCTCCCATGATACTGAAGAGCATCTTCCATCAATGATGTAACCACCAGTGGGAACATTGGGAAGAGTGCATCCTCCTCTAAATTTTACTCTGTAACCTCTTCTGGAAGCTGCTCATGTCCCATTACCAACACAGACACAGACAGAGACACAGACAGCAAGGCAGACAGACACGTACATGCACGCACACACAGCCTGATCGTGCCAAACACACTCCCACACATGAGCTCACAGGTGCTCACGTGTTCACCAGCCCTGGCCTCCCCATGGACTCCAAGACACTCAGCGGTACAGCCCTCAGAATAGACCCAGCACTGATCACAGCAACAGTCTATAAATGCAGCTGGTCTCCGGAGGCTGCTCAGTTCCCCCAGCAGCTGCAGTGACAGGCAAGGGAGGAACACTCAGCAATGAGATTTATTGAATATATGGCAGTGGATGGGGTGATGGTGGCTAGTCCTCCCCGAGCTGAATTATCTCTGGCAGAAATAAAAGTCAGCTGAGCACCTGGCTGAGATAGGCCACAATCTGTTAGCAGAAAATTGGACTGTCACCAGTGTGCCATGTTCATTTTGGCTGATTAAAGAGATATTAATCTACTGTCACTGCTGCAGCTGCCAGCAGAGCCAACAGGCGACAGAGATGGGAACAGCTGCATAGGGCTGGCCATGCAGTAAAGGTGTGTGTTCCCAGGATACCGGTACACCTGGGAAGGGCTGGGTCTACTTCGAGCTGTCTTATGGTCCTTCACAGGATGTAGCTGGCCTTGAGGATGTGGAGTAATGTCTGTGGGTCCTCAGCAACCACACCCTCATCCTGTGGAGTCAACTGTATGTGTTTAATGAGATCTCTCCATGCACCTCTAGTTGGTAAGGGCTCACTCAGAGCGAGATAGGGTAGGAACCACAGGCACAGTGCCCCTGCATCTTGTACCAGACTTGGGTATAATGGGCCACAAGAAACCAGGCTCAGCAAACATCTCAGTCACTTAGAAAGTCTGCACATCTGGCCCTTTGGTCTTTGCCCTAGTCTGAAGAGCCTGGTCCACAGCATCTCCACTCTCAAACCTCCAGACCTAAGTTTCATGTAGACATTGAGTGACCACCACAGGCTACCATCTAGAGTCCCAGCCACCAAGAAGGCATGGAGTCTCTCTAGCCATAGAATGCCCTGGACAAGGTGGTAATGTGACACCCACTGAATACTTCACCAGTTCAACTTGCCTGAGAGTGTATTTTCTTGGACCTGGCCTCCTAGGGCCTAGGGCCAGCACCCCTATCACTTTCTGAGGATCCTGGCAGGGCTGACTGAGACCTATACAAGATGTGGGTGTCCAGCATCTGTCCCTCCTCTGAATTCCACAGTGAAGCACATGACCAGGGTCCCCAGTCAGATGACAGTTCTGGGCTGCATCTTGTAGTGTCACACGTGGGTGCTGTGGGACAATGGTCCGTACCATGTCAATTGTATTTTAATAAAAGGCTGATTGGCCAATAGCCAGGCAGGAAGTATAGGCAGGGCGATCAGGCAGGAAGTAAAGGTGGGGCAAGGAGAACAGGAGAATTCTGGGAAGAGAGTCAGTCTGCAGTCATCACCCAGACACAGAGCAAGGAAGATGTGACTGCCTCACCAAAAAAGGTACCAAGCCATAGACAAGAATTATGGGCTAATATAAGTTATTAGAGTTAATAAGAAGCCTGAGCTACTAGGCCAATCATTTTATAATTAATGCAGACCTCTGTGTGTTTTCTTCAGGACTTAATGACTGTGGGAACCAGGCGGGACAGAAACCTCAGTCAACATGTGGGTAAGCCTACTGGAGGTCCACTCTGCCCAGGAGGGTCTCCTGAACCTTTTTCCCACCCACAAAGCAGTCAGAGCTAGCTCCTGGAGGCAAGCAGGGAAGATATTCAAGGCACAGTGCATACAGGAGGTGACATTTTTGTCTAGGTGCCTCAGGGAACACCAAGGGAGGTTTAACATGGAGAATGAGTGACAGACCACACAAATCCACAGACTCCCATTCCCACTGCAGCTCTAGGGAAGCTCCTCCTGGTCACAGGGTCCTCTAGCTGCCCCCCCACTCATCTGATGTTTATGCCACCCTATCCACGCCCTGCAAAGGGTTCTTCCAATGATAGATACTAAATGCATCTCATAGCGAAGTATGTGTTTCAGGCCAATTGGGTGGGATACAGTGGCCTCAATCTCCAGGATCTAGGCATCCTACCCCAGAATAGAACATGGCGTCACCAGCTCTGCTTGCCCCAGCTTAGTCCCACCGCCCAGTCCCCACTTACAGGTGGCCATGGTTAGAAGAGAAATAAACTCTGAAGCTTAAGGCCTTATGCCAGTAGCAGCTGCCTATTCTTTCCCACACAGAAGAAAAAGGTACTGATTAGACTCGAACGTGGTTACCCTGTGTCCATCACTGAGCTCTGGGGAAGGTGGGTGGGACTTTGGTTTCTTGCCCTCCCTGGGAACTGGTGGATTGGTCATCCTCTCTTGTACCAAGTAGGCAAAACAGAGAGACCAGCTGACATTTCTATGTGCAGAGCCTTCACTACCCAGACTCCTGTGTTCTATGCACAGCCCTCAACGCATGTACTATTCCAGGCACTAGGCAGGCATGCACTACAGGATGCCAGCTGAGTGGGGATGGAAGCAATGAATAAAGAGCATGGTCAGCAAGTAATGCCATAAGCAAAGTACCGGGTGTCCACCTAGAACCACCAGCAGCTTCAGCTCCAAGAGGGAAACCAAGTGGGACCTTGGAGAAAGAAAGGGCTGTAGCACCAAACTTTATGGGTGAATAAATCCAGATGCCCCCAGGCCTCTGGAAAATGCCCAAATATATCAAATCACCGTATCTGAGCCTTGGTTTCAGTGGCCAGCTGCAGTACATACAACTGCAAGGTCGGGGGCAGAACTTTTTCTGGGCAAAGCTTCAGTTTGCTGGAGCTCAGGTCTTCAAGATCCACATGGCATCAGGACTCATGAAGGGGTATTGTCATCTAGGATCACACACTAGAGCCACGGACCAGTCTCCAGGTGGGTGTCTGTGGTGGCATTTCATTTTGTGTTTTAATAAATAAAGCTTGCCTGAAGATCAGAGAATAAAACAGCCCCATTGGTCAGCCTTGCTGACCAGGCAGTGGTAACACGCACCTTTAATCCCAGTAGCCACACTAGTTGCCAT
>LOJH01002842.1:0-10888 GCA_001685095.1 Ellobius talpinus
GGAGGAGGTGGAATTTTTTTAATAATAATAAAGAAAATAAAAAAATAGAAATAAAAAATTAAAAAGTTTGAATTAACAACATTTAGATTTTAATGTTATGTGTATGGGTGTTTGCCTCCATGTATGTATGTGGACCACATGTATGTCTGGTGCCTACAAAGTTAGAAAAGAGCACCAGATCCTCTGGAAATGGAGTTACCCATGATTGCGAATCACTATGTGGTACTGGGGACAGAACCCAAGTCCTCTGTCAGAACCAAAGTGCTTTTAACCCCTGAGTCATCTTCCCAATGGTGACATGATCTCCTTTAGAGCCAGAATAGCTCTCTCTCTTCTCAGGCTATAGCTTTCCTTTGTCTGGTGAACTTTTCCTCCCTAGCCACTGCCCTATGTTTGAAGAATGCAACTTCATTCTAGCTGGTGCCACGAATGCATTGGTTAATTTAACAAGAACATGCATGCAGTCTGTTCTCCTTAGTACTTCCTGCAGTCTAAATTTCCACCAGGAGCTGCCTGGAGGAGGCTTGCTCAGCATTGATTGCTTGCCTTGCTGCAGGTTGCTTGGCTGTGCTTTGCGCAGATGTCCCTGCACTGATATCGAAAAGAGAACTAAAAGCTGTGTGGATTTCTGGTTGATTAACAGGAAACCCAGACAAGGAAACCATATAAGGGCTCAAGAGAAACAAAGATCTCCACTTGAGTTTTAAACATAGTAAGACTAGACATCTGTATATATCAGTGGTAGATCATCTGCCTAGCATGAGAAAGGCCATGGCTTTGACAACAGTATACATGCACACACACACACATGCACACGCACACACACACATACACAAAGAGAGAGAGAGAGAGAGAGAGAGAGAGATTAAAATACAGCTTGTCACTTTTAGGAATTGTGATATATATGTATATACATACACACACACACACACACACATATATATATATGAAGGTAACATTTCATATCATGTTGTATCATTGTATCATAGTATCATATCACATATATAATTCACCCCATGGTCAATAAAAACAAATATAACAAATAGTTACTTTCTCTAGGTAGATATGGTCATTGTCCTAAGGAGAAGTTTTTACTTTGTATCGAACACTGGATGCAAATGCTTCGAGAGCTGTTACATATATGACAGTATTCACCCAGATTCTGTCTTCTTAAACACATCAGAAATATTGAAGACAAAAGAGAGAGAAGAGAGTGATGACAGAGAAAGAGAAGCAAATGTGTTGTAGGAGGCTCCTTATTCGTTTCCCAGCCACCCAGACTCCGGAAATAACCACACAGAAACTATTATTTAAATCACTGCTTGGCCAACCACTTAAGCATATTGGCAGCTAGCTCTTACATCTAGAATTAACCCATTTCCAGTATTTTATATTTAACCGGCAAGTTTCTGACATGTCTGTCTCCGATGGAGGCTCCATGGCTTCTCTTTGCTCTGCCTTCTTTTTCCCAGCATTGTTTAGTTTTCCCCACCCCTAGCTCTACTCTACCCTATCAAYCCAAGCCAGTTTCTTTATTCATTAACCAATAAAAGCAACACATGGACAGAAGGACCTCCCACACCATAAATGTTTAGTTTACTCTATTCTTCCCTGTTATTTAGCACCACCTCAATTATTACCACAGTCTCATTTATTATCAGTCCACGACTCCTACACACTGAGCACACAGAAATATTTCTGACCTCCTGTGCTCTTTTTTTATTGCCTTTTCCAGGAACAGGATAAAGAATTGTAGCTGTCCTTAGATGCCACATAAAATCCCAGTTGCTTTTAATCCAAGATCACTGGGTTTTTTTAGATCAAATTCAAGAGCTAGAGATATTAATTGAAAATATATACAAAAGAAAGCTTGAAATATGAAAGAGCTGCAACATCCCTATCTGAAATGTTCCACCTGGCATTCACATTTAAAGATGTAGAACCCCAGGATAACATTTCCTGAAGAGCATTTCCCTTTCAGAACTGTCTCCATGATGAAAAGCATCAGACTGAGAAGTCATGGGTCTAGTATTTGAAGGCAAATTTAATCACAGGATTTTGGTGACAGCTTCCAGCAACTGAATGTCCAGGAAAAAAATATTAAGCAATCAAGTTTTATCAGCAGTGACCAATAAAGGAAAAAAAAAACTAGCTGCAGCCTCTGATCCCATTATGAAGATGGGTTCAGGGCTTCCAATGCTGCATAAAGACCACTGGCCCTGAATGCTTTGCTTTTGAGGGGAGGCAACTTTCAAAGGTTGAGAAGGAAGTGTCACCTCAGATATACATAAGAGCACTCTCGCCTGTGAATGAAGACAGGTCTCTCTCTACTTTTACAGATCAAAGGAAAGTGCAAACTACATCTGGGGAGTAGAGCCCACTGCTGCTTGCAGATAATATTTATGTTCTCTACATTTAAAGCCCTTGGAAACCCCTTAGCTCACCACATTTTATACTGCCCTCAAAGTGGGTGCTAGCTTTAACATCAGCTCATGTCCACTGCCTCACACATCAGGAGAGAGACTGGGAGAAGTGCCCCTGTGAAAACCAGGGGCTTCATCCAGCACCTTCTACATCCCTAGACAGCAGCTACTATTCTCCACAGTTTATAGAAAAGGAAGGGAAGACTAAGAGGCACAAAAACTAGCCCAAGTTAGTAGATGGCAGAGCCTGAGGTTCAGCTCAACACCATGGGGTTTGATCTTTTTTGTGTTTTATAATGTCTACTAGAACCACAAGGCTGTGTGATGTAAGCACCCACTTTCTACAGAGATGTTGCCTATATGTCCACATGCACCAATTTCTCTTCTTTCTTTCTCTTTCCCTGGGAACGTGTCTAATTTTCCTTTAGGAAATATTGGTCATATACTTCAGGTAGAGCTGAGCTGACCCTAGTCCTTGGAAACATGGGTAGTCATAGCCCCAGACTTGTCATATTAGATCAGTCTATCTCTTTATAAGGTTAAAGACTGCTGTAGGGAAAAAAAGTTAGCTTAAGGTACCCCTTGGAGATAGAGTTTCACTCCCCAGTGACCTCTTTTCCAGATGAAAACATTTAGAAGGACCCTTTAGGATGTCCTAAACTGTAGCTTAAAATGTCTCTTGAATCTTCTCTTTGGTAATCAATCCTGTTCTTTCCGGAAAAAATCTTACTACCCTCCCTATACCACACTAGAAAACACAGCACATGTGGACATCACATTGGAAAGTCCCAGCTGAGCTCTGCTTTCCAGTCCTCTTTAGGCCGATGTGCTTTATTCTATGTTGTTTCCAGACTGAGATTTCCAGAGAACAGGGAGTACCATGAAATGACCTCTGTCAATACCATGTGGGGCAGAAAAAAAATCCCTCTGAACTTCATCCAAATTACTGATGAATAAAATAATGGGCTGAAATAAAATGCCAGTTTTGAGCCCCAAGTGTTAGGGGTGTTATGTAGCAATTAAAAATTGGGACAATCAATCTCTCTGGCCACAGTGGCTGATTTGGAGACAGGTTTGGGGCATGAGCCAACCAATTACCTTCAATTCCAGGGTTATGCTAACACTAATGAGGAGAGGATGCTTTCTGCTTATTGCCAAGGGTGACTTCACAAGATGATATAAGACTGGGCTATTGTTGGTGTTTAGGGACAGCTTGAGAAAGACATCAATAGAGAATAAACCACAGCAGAGACACTAAGGGATAGTGGTTTCTGGAGACAGTCATTGCCTTGATTTTTAACATTATGTTTAAATCAGTTGAATTTTGATTTTTGCCACTGTAGTTTTTTCATCCAAGGAAAACTGTACCTGGGAAAAAAGGCAACACCTCAAGGACAAGGTTGTGGGCAATGAAATGAAAGCTCTCTATTTCTGCACATCTGTTACCATGAACTTGAAATATTAATAGTAATTGATACTGTTTCACAGTTATATCATACAAAAAAGACCAACTTAAGGATACTCAGAAAATATTTTGCCGAACCTATATGGAATGGTCTTACTTTAAAGGCCATTTTGTATTTTCTAAAAGTACTTCTGAAATGGATTAAAATTTAGTCACTAAATGTTTACATTCTTCCATAATTTGTTTATCAAAATTATTAATAGTTAAGGTGTTGAATGTTTCACAAGGTGGGAGATTGGGAGATAATTAATCCATGGAGATGTAGCGCTCTTGACTAGGATCAGTGCTCTTAAGAGGCAAGCCCAGAAGTGTCCTCGGTCCTGCACACTCTGCCATTAGTGGGAGACAACAACGTTGATTCCAATACAGACTCACACGAGTCTCAACTTGCTGGACACTAGATCTTTCACTCTCTGGCCTCCATCACGGTGAATACATTTTTGTTATTTGTGGACGTCCCAGCTTATGTTATTTTCTTTGAGCATTCCACAAAGGTAGAAATAGCTTCTGCATGTGAAAATGAAGGCACATTGTTTTATCAAAAGATATTTGGAAAAATAAGCAGAATAATTCAATGGTCAGAATCATTAGCTTATGAATTCGTTATTCATCACTAATATACTGATTTTTATGTGTAAAATGAAAATTGTATTTGTCTTACTTCCTTAACAGGTTTGTTTTGAGACAGGATCTTGCCCAGACTGACTTTGAACTCCTGGACTCAAGCGATCCATCTGTGGGGTAGCTGAAGGTATAGGCATGCCACTATACTTGAATTTATTTTTTAATTAACTGAGTTAGAGTTTGGGTAGTCAGATGGGAAAAGATAATTAAAACTGTATCAGGGCTCACAACTGTGCAGTGTTGATTTGGCTGCACAAGTAGATAGTGGGTCTGTCTCAGCAGAAAAGAATTAAAGTAAATCTAAATAACATCAAAAGCTGGTTGTTAGCCACATGAACTTAGATTTATAGTAGTTAAGATTTAGTAAAAATAAAATTCAGTTCATCTATATAAGTTGCATTGGAAAGATAACTATCAGCCAGGGTCACCATGCTGAATAGTGCAGAACAGAACATTTTCACACTGTGAAAGATGGTGTTGCATTGGGTGGGCATTCTTGGCATTCCTTCTACTAGAAGCTATGATTCAGGATCTGGTACACATCCATACCCACCCATGTGACCTCGCTCCACTGGCCTTAAGGCGTTCTCTAATCTGACCCTCAAATTCCTGTCATGTCTACCTTCACTGCTCTGGAGGCATGCAGGTGAAAGAGGGATGGAATGGTTTGTCTTCACACATGAAGTTCAGGTTAATAACATCTTCAGAATATCAAGTACAATCAAGATAAGGAAGTCCAATAAGAAAGAGCTATTTTAAAATATATTTACTTTTCTATCTCACTTTATAATTTACTACTTATAAGAACCCAGATAATTTTAAAACTCTTTTCAACCTATTTTCTTTCTAAAATGAAGGAGCAAGAACCACCTAATCAAATAATTGGGTTAAGAATATTGCACCTAGAATGGGCTAAAAATTTCTCACTTCCCTTCCACATCTTCAGGCTGTTGCAGTCTTCAATCAACACAGACTTGAGATGGTTAGAGAAATGAATCTGTACTTCTGAGGATGGGTAGAGAAAAGCTGATAGTGGTATCACTGTTGTAATACCACTTTATCAAACCAATTGTATATAATTCTTTGTGCTGATAAGATTAAGAGCTAATGAATGTATTAAGAGTAGAGTTTATCTTGTCTTTGTGGGGGGTACCTCAGTTTACTTTTAAGAAATAGTCAAGTTCCAAATGATGAGTGAAACAGAATGAAGCTTGTAAATGATCCAACCATGGATGTGTACATCACATGAAAAGATTACACCAAGGAATGGTCAACTGTGGTCAGAGAGGCTGAGGTCTTTAAAGACCTCAACTCAGGTACTTAACCTCTGTAAGCCTCAGTGTCCTTTTACATTAGATAGTTATGGTTACAACACTCCTTCCTCCTTGGGTTGCTAAGATGTATATGTAACAAGCTAATATAGAAAGATCCGAGGACACTACTTGTCATACACGAGTGCTGTATACATGATCAGTGGTTCTGATGCTGGCCACCAGCACCACCCTCCTCTCTAAGAACAATTCCTGCTGCATCTCAAGGGTCTAATTAGATGTTGCACATCACTCATCATTCCCTACTGTAATTCTAAAATATATATTTGGTTTTAATTTGAATAAGTGATATTAAGTGTCATAATAAAAATAGAGAAGTCATTTCAGTAGATTAAGTTGATCTAGGGTTATAAAGAGTACTAGGGAAACATTGAAAGAGCATAAGCCTAGTGAATATTAATCTGTTTTTATTTGACATTTTAAAATTGTAAAGCTGTGTGGGTTTATTTTTGTTTTCAGATTATTTTGAATATTTACTGATCTAGAGTGAGGAATTCCTTAGCATCATTTTAAAGCAGGAAAACCTCAGGTTATCTATACATCTCATCTTTGATTGCCTCTATTCACAATCAAATTCGTGTTTTTATTGTTTGATGAAAGAAAAATGTTTCCCTTTACTGCTGTATTTCTAGTTGAGGTCTAAAGGGAATAAGTTATTTCAACTTGTTTGTTTCTAGAAATACATGATTAGGAATCTATTGAAGCACTGCAGATAATTAAGTTAATAGGGTTTATGACAACCACACTTGCTAATGGTATTGTTTTTACACCTATTACTTCATATATAAAATTTATCATAGTGAGAAGTTGAGCCTTATTTCCATTTTATTGCCACTCTGATGTTTTTACTATATGCCTTTTAAAAAAATAAAAAGAAACAACAATGGATGTAGTTTTGAACAAGTAAAATCAGTGAAATGTGATCACAAAAGATCTAATGAGATTTTTCTCCTTCCAGGGCCAAGGAAAGAGCCAGCATAGCATGGAGAAACATTTGCTTCCAAGCCTTTTAGTATGCACTCTGGAAAATCAATGCAGCAGATACCTGACCTTCCTTGTGTTTTTCTGAGCAAGCAAGAAAAGACTTGCAATCAAAATGTATAAAACCATAGGATTGGAATGAGCACGTTCATATTAGAGGGAAAATTTCCAACTTACATTTACCTGAAAGCCAAAGAAGAATAATAACCTCCCATTCCCCTTTCGTAGAGCCCAATAAATCTGTCACCTTCCTGCATTTTTATTTTTCTTGTCTTCACTTTTTCCTTTACTGTGTGAAATGATACAAAGAGAAACGTGCTGAATTGGGCCTCAAAGCTCCACTGAGTAGCAGCGCTCTGACATTAACTACTGTGTCACCTCACTTGACATTTTCAAATTTCCAAGTCTCAGTTTCCTTATCCTAATGAAGTGTGCAGAATCTAAATTTTAGATGTGGTATAAAACTTAATAGCATTGGGTGGATGGCTGGGAACAGAGGTGACTAAGGTTGTTACCCTAAGACACACAACTGGGAAATGGATGTTGCAGTTAGTCACCAATGAGTAACAACCATGTAAGCTATTCCCCAGGAGATAGGCACACAAAACAGAGCTTCCTGGAGTACAAGGTAGCATGCCTTAGCTGTCAAGTTGGGAGCGTAGGCCCCTGCCCCTCGCATCTATCCCAGACCCCAGGCCTGGTCTGGACTTCAAATCCCAGCAGGACAGGTCCTGACCCTTCCCTGGGGGTGGGGTCAGGACCACTCCCCAGGGTATTTANTGGATATTTCTTAATTTGGCTTGTTTTGATTTGGCTTGATTGGGAATTTTTGCGACGGCAGGGAGCTAATATTAAGAAATATTCCTAACATTAGCTTCAGTGACTTCCTCTATGAATTAGCCCTAGGAATGGGGTGATGGGTGAAGTGCTCTCTATTCTCTTCCTGTGACTTGCTCAGTGTGTAGTGGGGAAGGTCAAGTCCACAGGCAATTACAGTTCAATATAATACATCCTGAAGAGGAGAGAGATAACAGATACTAACCTAGTGCAGCAGAGGGGACCAGCCAAGAAGAGAGACGAGGGAAGATTGAGGTTTATGGATATAGGAAAGTCCTTTGCTTCTTTGTAAGCGCAACACCAGAGGAAAAATGGGGCGAGGAGACGCAATCAACAAAATGGCCTTGTAGGTCACCGGAATGACACTGGATTCTATCATGAGTCAATGGGCACCCGAATAAGGTTACGTATAATATTTATGAGGCCTTGCTGTGAGCCCAGGAAAACCACACACATGTTGTAACAGCCCTCTTGAGCCTTCGTGCCGGGTGCCCAGTTCTCCCCAGTCCCCTTTTACCCCATCATTCCTGCCCTCTGCCTCCCAGGAAGCATCTACATTCTGGAGCCCTTTCTGTAGCTTTCCTTCCGGCTGTAGTTTGAATGTAGAATTCCCCTACAGGCCCATGTGTTAAGCATTTTGTTCTTTATTTGATATTATTAGAAGATGCTGGAATCTTCAAGCGCTTGGGTCCAGTGGGAGTTCTTAGATCTCTATGGGTTTATCCTCTACAAGGACTATGGGAAGTGGCTCTTCCCCTCTTTGTCCTCATCCTCTTCCCGTTCTTCTTATCAGATGCCCTGAGGTGCACTCATGCCATTAGGCAATGTCTCATCACAGACCCAAAAGTGACTAAGCCCAATGACCACAGACTAGAACCTCTAAGACCGCCATCAGGGCAAAGCTTGCCTCTTTAAAAGCTCTGTAGCTGCTTCGTCAGTAATAGAATTATACTGACACAGTTGTTAATTTTCTACCATTGTATGGAAAGAATCAAACTAATAAATTTACCTTCCAATTACTAATTACTACTAATTACCCGGAGTAATGGCTGATGAGTAGATATGTTATTTTCTCAAGGGCTGTGAGTTTTAAAAACAATTGGGAATTTGATACTGGTGCTTAATTTTTAAAACATTCTTCTTTTGCTTGGTGTGTCCCATTTTTAATTGATTTAAATCAAAATGGTATTTTAAATCTTTTTAAAATTTATATAAAATTAGAAACTTTTAACCGCTTGAAAATGCCCAAGTTGGTAGAAGGATGGAGTGGATACTTTCAGGTTATGGGTCTTCAGAGGACATATATTCACATAGGACCATGAGGGAAGGTTGCCAGGTATCCTTCAACATTAAGCCACTGTCTTCCTCTATCATCCTGAAAATAGGATAGATATGCAAATCGCTCCAATAGGCTAAGTGCTGATGTCACCTCATTGATTAATCTGGTATGTTTCCAAGAGACAATACAGCATTGACTTTCCTCCAGACCCTTTTGGTAATTTATTTGGGATAATTAAACATAAAAACACAGCTGAAGCACCTTGAACTGTGCCCAACGTGTACCAGGTGATCAGTAAGTACCCTTCTTTTTTCTATAGAAAGAATTTTTCTGGGGTACTTAAGTACTGGATGCCTTGGTGACTTCCAGGTTAGCATTTGCCTCAGCATTTGTACCATGATCCTGTCGTTAGGTCTCTGTTCTTCCTTTTGCGTCAATTCCTTTCCCCTCATTTCTTCAGTCGGTCAGCCCTTTTGTGTGGTCAGCCATCTTCAGTGTCTCCTCCATAAACTATAGACCTAGAATTCAGGCAGTATTACTTCCTCACTTCATTTCATTAATTGTCTCTTTTTCCCTCACTACCCAGGGCCACATTAAACCACACAGTTTTCTCGTATACTTACGCATTCCTAACTTGAGTGTAATTATCTGTACTGGTATTGTGTGTATCTAATTTCATTTCTCAAAGCATAAGCTTTCCAAGGAGAAAGGTCTCTTCTGTTTCATTCATGGATGGACTTCAAGTACTGTGGATTATTTTTGGCATCGAGGAAAAAGCTCCTGAATATTTTTGTTATTTTAGACAAAGAAATGGCTAGTTCATGAGCTCTATGATTTTGGGATAGAATACATGACATTTCTAAGAATCTACAGCATGTTAATATTCATAACATCAACTATTCAACAACACAGAGTTTCTATGAAGACTAAATGAGATAATTTAGGAGCAAAAAACCTGATATCCAGTTGTCTTGGTTAGTTTTTTTTTTTTCCAAATTGACACCAGCTAGATTCCTTTGAAAAGAGAAAACCAATTGAGAAAAATTTTCTACTACTAGTTTGGCCTGTGAGGCATTTTCTTGATTAGCACCCAGCCCACTGTGCGTAGTGCATTTCCAGGTTAGGTGGTCCATTCACCATAATGAACACCATTCCTGCCCAGAGAAAAAGTAATTCAAAACATTTTACCGCTCTAAAAACATGTTCTGGGGATCCTGTGTCAACCGCCTTTGTGAATGATTCATGTGAAATAAATGAAGAACTTTTGGTCAACTCAAATGGAAGGATATTTTCATGAACATTTTATATGACAACTTTTCTGGTCATTATGAGGGATGATGAGTCACCTGAAAGCCATTTTCTATTAAAGTATTAAAATGTGAACAATCTTCTCAGTACAAGATGTTTGTCTTGGATTAGAGGTCATCCTTGACTAATATCTGAACAACAGTGACCTAGTATCACAGTGTCCTGCTTATGTCCACAAAACTGACACAAGATTCTGGATACTGGTAGTGGCTCTTAATTGTGAATTGGTGTAGCATCCGTACTGTGTGTACGAATAACATACCACCCTCCGACGGAATCCCGATCATCTACATCCTTGTATAATCTCCTCTCCTTGGCAGGACCTATAAGTTGTATGCTGTTGTTGTTGTTGTTTTCAAGAATATGGCAGAGATGCTACAGGCACTGCTCTAATAATTCTGTTCATTTTCAAGATTCAATCTTGGCAGCCTGAAGAAAGTAATTCTCTTTCTTCTCTTGAGGAAGCAAGCTGCATGAGTTGCTGGTCTATGCTGGGCTTAGGTGGGAAGGTAGTGTCCAACATTTGAAAGCAGCATCCATCAGATATCCAATGACAGGAGGTCCCTATACCAGGAAGTAAATGCTGCTAACACCCTAAGGAGCTTTGAGATGGACTTCTGCAGTCAAGGCTCCAGATAAG
>LOJH01002842.1:23894-41111 GCA_001685095.1 Ellobius talpinus
AGGTGGGTGGAGTAGACAGAACAGAATGCTGGGAGAAAGAAAGCCGAGTCAGCGCTCCCCTATCACTACAATCTAATATGGAAGCTAAGCTTAACTTGAACAATAATTATTTTGGAAGCATATTTGTAGTAGGAGGCCGCTTGATTGTAACCACACAGAAACTGTATTAATTAAATCACTGCTTGGCCTATTAGCTCTAGTTTCTTATTGGCTAGCTCTTACATCCTAAGCTAACCCATCTCCATTAATCTGTGTATTGCCACATGGCTGTGGCTTACAGGCAAGGTTCTGTCCAGCGTCTGTCTCTGACGGGGCTACATGGTGTCTCCTGACTCTGCCTTCTTTCTCCCAGCATTAAGTTTAGTTTTCCCACCTAGCTCTATTCCACCCTATGCAAGCCCAAAACAGCTTCTTTATCAATTAACCAATAAAAGCAGCACATATGCCGAAGGATCTCCCACACCATATATTCTGTGTGCCAGACACAGTTCTAAGTGCTCTCTGTATTTTATGTATGTAACATGGGGTTATAGCAGGCTGTGAATATAAGAAAAGAAGATTTTTGTCAGGGAAAGACTTAATGATCATGTTAAGACTTGGCCTTTAAGTCATTTGGAATTCACTGACTGTGTGTGACCTTCTGTTTTCAAGATCATGGCATGACCTAAGAGGAACCTGGGAAACTCAATTCTCTAGCACTTACCATAGATCCATGATGTACAGGCTATACCTTGTGTGCTTATTTTCAGTTGTGAAAATTGACTCCCAGTGTTGCATCTGCTTTCTTTTACAGTAGAGACAGGGGAGGGAATAGTAGGGAATCACTAGCAAACTAATGCATTTGTTTTTGCTATCTGTTTTCTAAGGGAGGGAACTGAGGCTTGATTTCTAAGCAGTAAGAAAAAGTCTAGACATTAGTGCCAAGGGCAGTGTTAACTCTTAAAACCAAACTGAGAAATTGCTATCTCCCACCACAGTGTTGAGGAAAATCGAACTTAGATTAACCACATGAACACATAGCAAATAAGATCAGACAGAGTCTGAAACAGAATCCTAGCTCATCAGATTCCAAAGCAGAAGCTTCCAGGCAGCATACCATACTGTCTCACTGATTTGGGGTGCAGAGTCCACATACCCCACAGGCTGCTCCATTCTTGGTGCATGAAGCACAGGAGAACAGTGCTCAGCTCAAGAAAACCATACAGACTTGTAGAAGCAATGTGTAAACTGCCTCAGATCAATAGCGAACACGGAAGTCATTCAGCAAAACCCACGTTGGTTATGTGTTAAACCAGAGCAAGCGTCTGACCTGTTGAGATTACTGCTACTACAGAAAAAAGGCAGGAAAGCAACGTGCTGGTGTGGACACGGGCAAGGAAGAGCCCTTCAGTGCTTCTGGTGGGAAAATGCAGTGGAAGGCCCTGAAGACATTAAAGCAGCACAGTCATATGATGTAGCAATTCCATTCTGGGAATATACCTGAGATAGTTTAGAGCTAGCATTTGAAGAGGAATTTGTTCACACATGATTGTACAACACCAATCCTGATAGCCAAATGATTGGTGCAAACCAAACCCCTTCACTAGATGAACAAATAACTATAGAGGGAAAGAGGAAAGGAAAGGGGGGGCGAGAGAGGTGGAATATGATTTATTCCTTAAAAAGGAAGAAAATTTGACACAAAGCATAACATAATATCTAATTCCTTTTTTTAGATGATATTTGGTAGGTCTGGAATAGAGCCAAGGAATCTGTGGATTCAGAAACTACACCACCTTGGGTTTGTGTCCACTGTGGTATGGGAACACATAATGTATAGAGTTTAATTAGAACCTTAACTCATTTAAATGAGTCCACAGGGATTTTTCCAGGTAAAAATGTCTTCAGAATAGCTTACCCCATGTCTTTACTTTCAACAGAAAGAAAAGAAAATAAGAAACAACACAGAAAATGTTGTTCATCCTTGGTCTTTGTTTTCCCCTGCAAACCAAATATGGGAACATCACAAGGAAACTACCTCTCATACTCCAAAGTGACTTACGTTGAACCTTCAGGATTAAAAACTCATCCATAAGTAAAGTCAAGAATGAAAGGCTTCCATACACAACAGAGAGCTTGAGCAAACACTTGTACTGATTCATTTATTGCCTTCTTTTTTCATTTACAGAGAGGAGAGATCAGAGGGATTTCCAGAGGAACTTGGGCAGTCGGACTGCCAGGGAGGGAGCTCCCTCAGAAATTCCCTCTGTAGTCTGGTTTCTCTGGGCTCTCCCTTTACTCCTAGGGGGAAAAAGCCTCTGTGTGGGAACCTCCACAGAGAATTTTGGCCTAAAGCTTAATGCAAAAACCAAACCAACCAACCAAACAAACATAGAAAGCTATTGGTTTAAACAGAAAGGGTCAGAAAGAAGAACTGTCTTAAAATATCAAGGCTCCATTACAGGGAGAAGGGGAAGTATTGAGAAACTCTTGTCTTTTTACAGCACAATTCTATGAGTCTAATGGTTTAATAATCTCTTTGCATAGTTACACAGACAGAAGAAAAAACACCTCATCCTCTCATTTCTATTTTTTCGAACATATGTCACTTTTTCATGAGGTATTTATGACACATGAGTGTAGCATGGTCTATATACAGACTAAGCTAAGAAGTGTGCATGAACAAAAATTATGTTCCCTAGTTCCTATCAGTAAAGATGGAGTGTGTTAATGTAGTTTGAGGGAAACCAGCGTTGTTGTCTTTGGGGAGCTTTGGAGTCACCTGGCCTGTCTGTCAATCACCCATTTCTGATTCACAAGCGAAATTCAGATCTGTCAGGTCTGGAATGGAACACCCCAAATTGCATTTTTAACTGTTTCCCCAATCCTGCACATATCAGTACTATTCTGAAGGGTAGGTACCATTCAATTTTAACTTCAGGATCCTGTTCCACTCCAAAACAAGGAGTCCTCAAAAACTTTGGTGGTATATATTGATGTTTACTGAATTAGAAATGTAAAAAGAAGTTTTACAAATATTTTTAGCTACCTAAATTAATAATAACCTCACAGATTAACATAAATAACTCATTTCAAAGGAAAATACCTATATTTTCTAAAAGAAATTACCAAAAATAATGGCTTATTTTCTAATTTTTGATAGCTTTAATGCATATATTAATGTGAGAAAACAGGAGTTTCATATATGCTTCTTCATTTAATCTTTTGTGATATGTGGTTTTACTTAAAATATGTGAAGAGTGTCTCTTCTTGTGCAGATATATGCTAAGACAGAGAAAGTGCTATATTATAAGATGCTAACATGGCATCATTGCAGCCATCTATAGTGATTTACTGCCAGATGTAATGTCTTACACCTGCAATCCCAGCACTAAGGAAGCCGAGGGAGGAGAGTTGCTGTGAGTCTCACACCAGATTGGGCTACCTAGTAAATCCAAGGTGAGCCTGGGCTGTAGTAGAGTGAGACTTTATCTCAAAAGCTAAACAAACAAATAAAACAACAACCAAGGAAGAAATGATACTCATTGTACATTTTCAGAATGCAAAGGAAAATAGTTTCCATGCTGTTACTGATAAGCCTTTGTTCTCTTTATACCGTGAGAGAACTCATATCCAGGCAAGAATTTGTCATATTGGTAATTGTTCACTTGGAAATGTAGGTTCACTGAGTTAAGCAGATTTTGAAATGTTGGCACATTTCATTATATAATATCAAACCCAGCATCTTATATGCCACTGCCAATCATGCCAGGAAAGTCTGCATGTATTGGGAATCTGTCAAGTTAAAGTTTTCCTAAATCGGAATTTTTCCCTTGAAAGTTTGAGCTTTCTCATTGTCGTCAAATGCTATGAATCATTGTCCTGAGAAACAACAATCTCATATTTATGGGTGTGGGAAGGGTGTGCTGACAAATATTGAATCTGCATGAGTGTACCCATCAGTTTTAAAGGAATTAATAGTGGTATAAACAGGTTGGTTAATCAAGTTGGCAATGGGAACAAAGACAATATAAGCATTTGACATTTTGTCACATGTAATACTTGTGTGCTCAAGTGTTTAGATTAGATGAAATTAACATGTTCACAGAAATGTTAGTTCCAGTCTTGAGTGAACGTAATTATTTTAATTTACTGTAAGCAGGTGTAAGTGAATGCTATAATGACTACTGGTGTGGTCTGGTTTCTGGAGACGCTGATCTGACTGTAGTGTGAGCTCTAATCATCACTGATTTCAAATCAGGATTTTTGAAAATAATTTTGAACACTTGGACCCTTATGAATGTCAGAGAATCACTAGAGAACTGTGTTAACAGAGAATATCCAATCCAGAGAACAACATAGGAAACGAAAACTCACAGGCCATCACAAAGACTGAAAATCAAATTGAATTTGCTACAAGCATTTAATAATCAGGAGTTTTCTTTAGAAATCTGAATTCTGCAATATGGTGGCTTCGCAAAAAAATAGGGACTAGATCTACCTTAAGGCCCAGATAAACCACTCCTGGGCATTTATCCAAAGAATGCTCCACCCTAACACAAGGGCACTTGCTCAACTATCATCATAGCGGCCTTATAAAAGCCAGAAACTGGAAGCAACTTAGATGTTCCTCAACCAAAAAACTGATAAAGAAAATGTACATTTAGACAATGGAGTATTATTCAGCTATTAAAAACAATGACATCATGAAATTTGCTAGCAGATGGTTGGAACAAGAAAAGATCATCCTGAGTGAGGTAACCCAGATGCAGAAAATAAACATGGTATATAGTCACTTATAAAATGGATATTAACCTTAAAAAAGGATAACCATGGTATAATCCACAGACCCAGAGAGGTTAAGTAGCAAGGAGGGCCCAAAGAGGGACACATGCCTTTCTGTAAATAGGAAATAGAATAGGCATTGTCATTGGATGGGGATGGATACAGGAGGGATCAGATGCGGGGAAGATGGAGAGAGGGGTACTGGAAGAGACAGCTGGAATCAGGGGACATCTCTGGGATGAGCTAGAAACCTAATGCAATGGACACTCACTGGAATCTATGAGAATGACTCCAGCTAAGACTCCTAGCAATGGTGGATACAGAGCCTGAACGGGCTATTTCCTGTATTCAGACAATTCTTCCAGTAGTGGGATTGGGACACCAATTCAGCCATAAAACTTTCAATCTACAATTTGTCCTGCCTACAAGATGTGCTGGATAAGGGTGGAATAGAAGTTGTGAGAGTGGACAGAGACTGACTGGTCCAGCTTGAGACCCAGACCATGAGAGGAAGCCCACTCCTGACACTGCTTGGAGCACCAGGACTTGAGGTAGTATAGCCCAGAGACCTAGGGAAGAACCAAACACGACTGACAAAAAAAGTCAATGAAATGATTCCTAAAGGTATTCTGCTATACTCATAGATTGGTGCCTAGCCCAATGGTCATCACAGAGGCTTCACCCAGCAACCGGTGGTCAATAGATACAGAGACCCACAGTCAAACATTAGGCAGAGCTGAGAAAATCCTGAAAAAAGAGGAGGAGGAAGGATTATAGGATCCAGGGGAGTCAAGGACACCACAAGAAAACCCACAGAATCAACTAACCTGGGCTCATAGAAGTTCACAGAGTCTGAACTGATAGCCAGGGAGCCTGCATGGGACTGACCTAAACCCTCTGCATATATGTTACAGGTATTAACTTGGTCTTCTTGTGGGACTCCTAAAAGTTGGAGCAGGGGCTGTCTCTAATTCTGTTACCTGCTTTTGAGACCCTTTCCTCCTACTGGATTGGTTCCTCCCACCTTACTAAGCAAGGAGGTTCCTAGTCTCACTGCAATTTGATATACCATGACCGTTTGATATCAACGGGAGGCTTGCTCTTCTCTGAAAGAGGAGGCGTTAATGGGGTGGAGGTGTGGGGAGGATCTAGGAGGAGAGGAGAGAGAGGAAACTATGGTTGGGATATAGAAACAAAAATATATAAATAGATTTTTTAAAAAGTAAAAAAAAATCTGAATTCCAGACATATCTTAAGATGTTACAGGATGTGACGGACTCTTTTTCCCCCTTTACTGAAAATCCCAGCTAGATTAGTTCATTTATTGCAGTTACTTTCAGAAGCACATGTGAGCTTGAATCCCCCAGTCTGTCCATTACAACAAAAAGGTGGCAAGCATTTGCTTGCATTAGATGTACCTGATTCACATCCTCTTTTATGTCTGCTCATAGTGACTGGTGAAGTCCTACCTATCTCCCATAACTTCAGCTCTTTATCTTCCAGATGGAGATACAACTTTGTTCTCAAGAACAGTGGTTGGATCAATGATGCAATGGATAGGTGCTTGTCATATCGCAGAGCATGGTGGTCAATCTTCACCGTCAATTGACTGGATCTAAAATCACCACCCACACGTCTAGGTGTCAATCAGGGTGTTTCTGGAAAGCTTTAACTGAAGTAGTCATGGCACCGTCAGGGACTGGGATGCTGGGCTGAAGAGAAAAGTGACTCGAGCATCAGCATTGGTCACTCCCTGGTTCCTGACGGAAGTCTCAGGCTCCTGATGATACAGCTAACCTGCCATGATGGACTTTAGACTCAAACACTGTGCCCAAATAAACCCTTCCTTCTCAAAGTTGCTTTTGTTGTATTTCTCACAGCAGTGAGAAAAATACGTGATATAGAGTTGTGGTGTGATTCTGTCATGATCATCACCTTCACTGGGTATTTATAATGCCCTGTAACTGATATGTTTTATTGACAAACACACATGGAACAATAGAGGCCCAGGAAATTTGTTCCAAATCCACAGAGGAACTTAGATTTCATCATAGAGAGGGATGCAAATTTTTGTCCTTGGTGCCAAGAAGTGCATTCTAAACAGGTCTTGAAATATAGTTCTAAGCAGCCCTCACAGTTGGCATGGTTGCTGACAGTTTGAGGAGCAGTGTATTTGCAGGGAGGAGACCTTATGCCACTGTGCTGTCTGATCATACAGATGTGTCTGAGGAAGCCCTCCAATAAATATCAATCAAAAGAACAAGGGAAACAGGCAAAACACTCAGTATTTCAGTAAGACTGATGCATAATTTATCACCTCAGCATTTTTTTTGGTAGAAAGAACTGTTCAACACTGACACAAGTTTCAACATTTATATAAATAAAAATACAATTCCACCTGTGGAAAATTAAATACCACAAACAGGTATTTTCTCCTTTAGTTGAATACAGACAATTTAAAAAGTGAAATTTATAGTTTAGATAAATAAAATATCTTGGGGCATTTTGACTCTAGTTAGAGACACCCAAACATTGTCACAGAATTCTATTAGGTTTCTTCAAACTTTTCCTAACAGCACAGTCTTTGGGATTTAGTTTAAGGCAATTAACATTCTCTCTTGTTTGCAATTAAACTGTGAGGGTTTTCAAACACTCAGGGACCCATCATAATATTTCCAGCTTTTAATAATTTTGAGAATGACCTTCTTTGGGTTAATTGGATCCCAAAGGTCCCCTATTTTCTGATATTTTTACTTCATTTCATCTTTGGTTTACTGTCAAAACTTTGTGGAAATGAAATAATGCAATAAACTATTTAATTTAGAACAGTGTGTAAAATAAGCAACCAACACATAATTAATATCAATGTGACTGAGAAATTCCTTAGAAAACTTTAATTCTGATATAAAAATACCAAATGGTACAAGGAGAACTCCTTTTCTTCAATGTTCACATGTCATCTGGTTAATCAACCCAGTGCTCACCTTGTATAGACCACTGCTACAGACAACATCCTTCAAAGGGTTGATTCAGACTTAGTGCATCCTTGCCCAGCTAGCTTTGCTGGGTGCCACACACTGGACAGGCAGAGTGCATTAACTTTTACATCTACTTTACAAGTTCCGTACAGCAGGATGAGCTAGTAGTCCCACTTAGACAACAGGAAAATGGAAGCATAGAAAGATTAAGAATTTTTTTCCAAATTACAAAGCTAGCAAATGGTGAGACAGATTTGAACCCATGTCTCACCTATCTCAGGGGCCAGGCTTTGCTAATATTCAAGGCATTGCACAGATCATGGACAGATCAGATGGTTTGAACAACATGGCCTTGTTTCAGACTAGAAAGAGTGGCCTTCTCTGTGAAGAACTAAAGATTGCACATCCTATGTGATGGTTTTCAGATCTAAAATCTGAAACACATGTTACAGGAATATAAACCATAAACACCCTGTTTTTCAGTTTGCTTCTCTCATGCTGAAAAAAATCAATCAATAACAATAGCATCCATACACACTTCTTTCATTTAGCAACTAGTTACCCAGGCTGCCAAAATTTCTTTTAATAAGAACCTACCAAAGAAGGAAAAGTCTGCATTTTACCAAATTTAGGTGAAATGTAGGTAAAATATTTTTAAAAAGCACTGTGTTGAATGAAGTCAGAGATTCCTAGCTCAAGGCATATTTGCACTAGTGTTTCATTATAATAATAAGTGCTCTATAATAATAATAAAAATAGCATTTCAACTCCCTAGAAATTATAGTTCAAGGTGCCAATAACTGAGCTACTGCAGGCAAATGACTGGTGAGAAGGTGAGATTAACTGACAAATGTCAATAACCAGCATCCAAATTCAATAGAATTGATATAGAGTTCTTTTAAAATAAAGGATACACTAAGCTCTCTAATGTAATGACAAGTTACTTACATTTACTGGGACACCTAGAGAAGAATTAAACTATTTTAAGACAATTCCCATAAAATACACTGACTGGTTTTCACAATTGCCGAATGTGTTATGGTTTTGATGTGATATGTTCCCCTCAGAAGAACATGCATGAAGCCTTATTTCCCTAGCTGGCATCACTGTTTTGAGAAGTGGTAAAATCTTTTAAACATGGGATACGGCTGTCAGACATGGATACATAGGTATAGGATTTAAAGACTCTAGGTGGCTCCAGTGTAGTCTCAGCTCTTTGCTTCCTGATCTGCTGAGATGTAACTTGTACTATAAATTCCCACCACTGTGGACCAAATGCTACTGTCACTGGTTGCTACCATGATAGACTACATACCCTTAAAAATGTAGGCAGACACAACCCTTCTCGTGAGTCACTTCTGCCCGTTATCTGTAGCAGTGATGTGACTGATAAAGCTAACTGGTACCATAAGTGGCATCCCTGGGCTGTAAATCTGACCATGTAGTTCATACATTTATCACTGGTTCATGAGAAGAACGTGAAAGAGTTTGGAGCTAGGAGAGTTATAGAGTTCTGTAAATGGAGCTCATTCTGGTGAGAGTTTGAAAGACTATAATCTGGAAAGGAATGTGTACAGTAAGGAGTAGACACATAAAGTTTCAGATGGGAGTAAGGTTCCAATTGGTAATCGGCATTGAGGCCACTTTTATTACAACTTGGTAAAGAGTTTACCTGCGTTCTGCCTAGGTCCTGGTAATTTAAATGAGGCAAAGTTGAAAAAATGGACTATTTTGTTTGGTGGAGTAAATTTTAAGACCATATAATATCCTTCTGTGGCAGAGTTATTGCCACTGCAGATAAAACAAGGCCAGAACATATCTCAAGGGAGCAGCAGAATGAACTGTCTTCCTGTGGTGCTGATTTTACAGGAAGCAGAAGTAAATATTACAGTCACGGAGACTTGTGCTAAGGGTCTAGAAAAATTCTATGAAGCCTGAGAATATGAAGGTCCTGGGGAGTCATCGTGAGATGCTATTGTGTGAAGCTGTGAAGGGTAAGATGTCATGGAGGTCCCATGATGCTGGAGACAAAGCACTGTGTGGAGCTGTCACATTAAAAATTCCATGTGTTCTACAGGTGACAGAGCTCTAAGTTAGGGCTTTCCAAGCCACTCGACCCTTGACACAGACACAGAACAACAAGACTTGGTGTTCTTCCTTCTGGGGGTTTTGGTCATGCTTTATTATAGTTAGTTCTCACCCTTTCATTCTTCCCTTTGGAATGGTAAGGGTTTCTTTGTGTCAGTTTTTTATTGGAACTATGTAAGTTGTGTTTTGATTTTTACATGGACTTATAGTTAAGAAACTGACTTGAGTATCAGAAAACACTGAACTTAGCTATGCCAATTCTTACGATAATTGGGCCAGTAAAAAGACATCTTTTAAAGTTGAACTTCTTGCATATTGTACTATGAGATGACCACAAACCTACAGGGCCAGGGAGAGATGCTATGATTTGGATATGAGACATCTCCAACAAGCACATGCATTGCTTGTTCTCCTGACTCTGTGTACTAATTTGGGAGGTTATGGAATCTTTCAGGGCCTTAGCTGGCATATATAGGGCATTAGGGGTGATTAAGGAGTAAAGGCTAGCTTGCTGAGTGCCTCAGCTGTCTGCTTCTGGCTTATACTCTCTGCTTCTTAATCCACAATAATGTAAGCTCCAGTCCTAGGCATCCCTTCCACACTACAATCAGCTGTATCTGCTTAAATCATGAACCAAATGAATTGTTCTTTCTTTAAGTCACCTCTGCCAGGTACTCTACTACAGTGATATAAAGGTAATGAAAACAGAATGGTTTAGTGGGATGCCATCTGAGACATCACTCTTATCTAAATCATGACTTTATCAGTAGGCACGAGACAAATTGTTTCCCTTTCCTAATTCTCTACGAGAGCCAAGAGGGTATCGGAAAAACAAGTAGATTCATTTAGACCAGTGTTAGATAGGCAGTGGGGGTGGGGTAGAGTAATTTAATACAAACAAATAGTTATTTTGAAAACTGCTGACTGGAATCAGTTGCACATTTGGCAAAAATCTGCTGGGGAGTTAACAGCAGCTGTTCTTCTCCCCCAGCTGGCTTAAGTATGATAAGGTGTTGCAGCTGGCCACCAAGAGAGATGATGCAACTTGTGGTCTTACTTGCAGAAAGCATTAGGGACAGACAATTGCTTGTGCTGGGTGGATTTGAGGCATGGGATACTGGGGACAGTCATAAGTTGGACCTTTGATAGTGGCTTTGTGCCTGTGTAGATATGGCCACCTCCATTTTCTTGAATTTCCAGTAATCCCCCTTTGTATGCAAGAGCATATGTCACATGGAAAGCAATCGAGGCCAGGTTTAAAACAGCCCTGGTTATGATTCTTGCCTTGAAATTAAACCTCAGCAAGCAAATTGTTTCCTTTTTTCCTGAGAAGATTTTTAAATCCAATTTATTTGAGATTTCTATTTAAATTGAAAATACTGTAGCATCTCATGCAAAGTGAAATCAATCTCTTCAGAAACAGGGGGAGGAGAAGGAGGAAGGGAGGATGTGGGCCAAGCGTATGTAGATTAAAACTTGCTTCTTCAAAGCCTCTGCAATATGAGCATCTACTTCTGCCTGTAAGATTAATGGTGGATCCCTGGGACAGAACCACTCTGTTTAACTGCTTTTCTGGTTGCTTAATAAGCATCTCCAACTTAATATATTTAAGCCCAGGCTTCTTGGAATGCTTCTGCCAGCAACTTTCATGGGCTTTGACTATTCAGAAAAGAGTCAACACATTGGTCTCTGAAGCCAGTCTCCAATTCTCCTCCTTACTGCACTCTTCACACCCAATGAGCAGCTGCTTAGCTGCACAATAGGCCCTAATATTTGCTGAAAGAATCGGTGAAAACATTGTTAATATATTTTGGACCTCATGAGATTTGGGTATATGTGGATTATGAGTTACTTCCTGCTGTAGGGGAGAGCCTACATGTTTTAACAAAGACCAGGTGAGTTTTCTGGATTACAAAGCCAGAATATCTGCCTCATTGCAGAGAACATAAATATTTTAATATTTATATAGCATATTATTTTGTTTGTGTGGTGTGTATGATTATATACATGCATGTTTGAATGTATATAAATGGCATGTGTGCACACACGTATGTGCATATATATATGCACATATATCTATTAGGTGGTCTGAGATTGACATCTGGAGTTTTCTTCAGCCCCCTCAACCCTCATACATACCTGTTTAAAAAGCTATACAATTTTCTTCATAAACTGACCCCTGTCCAGTGCCTTTTAAGATGCTTTCTCCCTCTATTCAATATATAGCAGCTATGAAATACCATGGCATCTTGAGGACTGGGTGCCATCTTTTTATCTGGCACATAGTTTTCCACTTGCTAGGTTGGGGGCTGAGAATGCCTTTCTTCTTTGTTTCTTGCAAAAAAAACCCAGTTGCTGTCAAGAGTCAGTAGAATTGATACTTTCATAAAGAAAAGATGAATCCAGAAAAATCTATTAACTGAACAACACAGGGGTAGGACTGACTTTAGAAACTTCTAGGTTCAGGCACTGAAACTGGTATTGGATCTGGTTTCTCTCTCTCTGCTGCTCTGTTCTCTTGCATTAGCTTGAACACCAGGCAGATTTTCCACTTGAGATTGCAGCCAAGCTGCAATGACCTCTCAGAGATGTGAGCTTCCAGAGATCCATGGAAGTTGTCATTGCATTGGTTCCCAATGTACCACATGCCCAACCTTGAACCTACCACCTTAGCAAAATGAAAGGTCTGTTTTATTGTGTCAAAATAATATCAGCTGGAGCCTATTGAGTGAGGTCAAAGACAGTCTTGCCAAAAGGCTGAAAATAAAAGCAGGTGGTTTTCTAAGGGGAAGTCAGAGATTTGTAAGGAGAAAAAATAGTAAATGTGAGCAGTGTGGCAAATTTGTGGATATTGGCCAGCTTGTCCTTGACAGCAGGATGGAAACCCCATCTTCTTTGTTGACCTTCACTGACTTTGTTGACCTTTCATTGCTATTCTCCCTCATTTCTTTACCCATCTGGTTCCTAAGGCCATGGACATTCCTCTGTATCAGTACTGCCCATACAGTGCGATAATAATTTACAACAATGACCCCTCACCTACTACAGGGACTGCCGACATAAGTGATGTCTTACTTTTAATTCTCTGTGTTCACAATATTCAAAGACAGGAGCTGTAATTCAGGAGGTATGCTAGACCTGTATTTTTCTTGAATAAGGGATGGTTGTGTAAAAGTGGTATTTTGGGAAGATTACCCCAGCATTGTATGCCAAAGTTGGGAATGCTGAAGTTGAATGATAGTCACTGTATCTGTAATGAAATAAGTTTAGGGCCTGGCAGGGGGTGACTGTCAAGGAAGGTAAGATAAAACACAGTGGCCTAAGTGATTAAAGGGGTGATCATGGGACAGGAAGGATCAAGTTGGGATGGGGATGGGAGGGAAGGGTAGAGGGATGATATGAATAAAGGGTCGAGGAGGCATAAATAACACCAAAGACCTTTTGAAAAGCTACATGGAAACCCATTACTAGCTAGCTTCCATATATACAATAAAACTAGAATTAAAATGGATTGCCCCAGAGTGGGGCAACAATGCCTCTACCAGACAACACATGTTAACAAATAAAATCCCAGTGCCAGGAATGGGCTGCCTCTTCTCAAATTGTTGACCAATGTGGTTCCATAGACTACAAAACATTACAGGCTGTTGTCAATGCTACTGGTTACCCTCTAGAACTAGATAGTAAGACCCTATTGCTGAAGACACCACAAGCTTCAGTAACAGACCATGGAGAAACCAAACAGGTACTGATCCAAAAGCCTCACCACCACCTGCTAGCTTTTACAATGCTACAAGGAATTATGCACACGGCCAGAGGAGAAAGGGCCCCTCAGTCTTATCCATCTGTGTATCCTGTGAGCTCCACAAACAACTGACCTGGTAAGACAAGCTCACTGGTTCAGTAATGCAATGAGCATCACATGAATAACCAACCACTTTCTAATTGGATTTAAGTCTTGCTCTACAAAATGAAACCCATAACTGGCTCTATTATCAGGTCAGAAATCTGTGGCTGTATGGATCATGGACATTAGGGGAGAAACTATTAATATTATTATGCTAAATGGCCACAGTATTAAACCAACTCCTAATAACTTATGGCTATTCTTAGAGAGAAGTGCATCTCTCAATCCTCATCTGAGAAGCTTTGATTTGCAGTAGATGGCAATCTAACCAATCTGCATGTCAAGAAGAAGAGATTAGAGAATGCTCAGACTTAAGTGGGATCCCTATTTCATATTCAATTCTTCCAGGGATCATTATGGAAGAGGAGATGGAAATATTGTAAGAACCATAGAGATGGTAGATGACTACAAAGAAACGGTGTCTTCTGGACATAGCAGGACAATGACACATAAGAATCCACAGTGTTTGTGCCTATGCAAGCTCAAGCCAGACAAAATGCCACCACAGAAAGGGGAAGTAGGCATAAAGTCCTATCCCCTCACTGGGAAGCTATTGGCAACAGATAGGTGCAGGGAAAGGGAGAGTCCTTCTTCTTTAAACATGCAGGTCGTGGCAGGTTAGCCACTCTCTGGTGGAAAGACTATACCTACAAATAGAAGAGCAGCACACATTTGTCTTGGTAGGTTTTAAAAAATAAAAATGAAAAAAGGACACAAAGTTGGGTAGATAAGGAAGAGAATGGATCCGAGGGGATTTGGGCAGTAGTTTATATGATAAAATGCATTTTAAAGGACTCTTAAAGAACTAAATTCAGAAAAAAGTTAAAAGGGAGAAACTTACTGTCTTGAATTTACATTATCCTATCAGTGATCTAAAAATAACAGTCTATGTCATTCTTATTTCTTGAGATAGGATCTCACTGTGTAGTTCTGGCTGGCCTGGTACTACACTACCCTGGCCTGAAACTCACAGAAATATGCCTGCCTCTGCCTCCCAGGTACTATGATAAAAGGGAGGAACCAACATGTCTTGCTTAAATATTTGATATCATTATTAATACTGTTGGAGCTGTGGAACAAACATGGGACCCTGCCAAAACTAAGCACGTAGCTCTGTCAATGAGGTATATCTTCAGAGTCCAGATTTCTAAAACTGATCAAAATTGATAGTCAAAATGGATAAAACATTTTGGCTAAGTGAAAAATCGACTGTTTATTAATATTAGCCTATGGGACAGATACTGTTACCCACTTTATATAAATAACAAGTTAGAGTTTCTCAGTACCCTTGGGGAGTCAACGACAGTCTAATTTTGGAGACATGGAAAGAACATCAGCAACATTAAAATAGCTGTGAAAGCTGTGCATTAGACCTATCTGAATTGTCATTAAAGCCACAAGAAGTAAGTAAAGTCACCTAATTCTTCAAATACTCTTTAGGTTCCAATGTGATTAACTTTAGATTGGAGGTTCATATGAGTTTCAATAATCAGTGAAACTGCATCTGTGATTGTGTGGTTATATTAATTATTTCTTTTCTCATAACTGTGGCAAAGCACACAAATCCACTAGGAAGAATTTGTTTTAGCTACTGTAGACCTTAAAGGGTTCAATCCATGGTTACTTGGATCCTCTTTGTTGGACCAAATATCATGAAGTAAGGAACAGGTGGCAGAGGAGGGTCTATTACTTCATGGCAGTCAGGATGCAGAAAGAAAGATAGGGAGGAGCCAGGAACAAGATACCACCAAGAACATGCTTTCAGGACTGATCTTCCTTCAGTTAAGTCCTACCCTGTGAAGTTCTCAGAAATAATGCCAACAGCTGGAAACTGATTCCAATATATATATATATATATATATCTTTTGTGGGGATTTACATATCCAGATAATAATAGCAGATAATGTTCCCAGATAATTAACAGGTCAGAACACTGTTACAGACTTTCTAGTTTCTGTTTTTATTGTTAGAGTAAAGTCTCAATGGCTTTCCCTAATAGTATGATGTCATGATAGAATTCAAGTAACACTGTTGCAGGAGCTCCTTCCGCTCCTTCAGCCAATAGTGGCTAAGATACCAGCCCATTGGGGCATGGTCTCTCTCTCTTTAAAAAAAACAACTGCCCTCCACTTGCTCTCTGGCTTCCGCCTCCGCTTCCCCTGCGACTAGACTCCTTTTCCTGACTGTTGATGTTTTGTAAGTTTTACCCTTAAAATAAATACCCNGAGCTCCTTCCGCTCCTTCAGCCAATAGTGGCTAAGATACCAGCCCATTGGGGCATGGTCTCTCTCTCTTTAAAAAAAACAACTGCCCTCCACTTGCTCTCTGGCTTCCGCCTCCGCTTCCCCTGCGACTAGACTCCTTTTCCTGACTGTTGATGTTTTGTAAGTTTTACCCTTAAAATAAATACCCCTTTAAATCCCAACTGGTGTGGGATTGTTTATGACTTACGCCTTCATAACACAATAGTTAATGAAGAGTCCCTGGCTTTGTTGTGTGGGTTAAAGTCTCCTAGCCAGTTGTCAAATAAAAGCCAGTCCTCCTGGAGTTTACAAGCTGACTATGCTTGCAATAGATTAATTTCATACCTGTGCTTCTCAATGTTTTTTTTGTTGTTTTTTGTTTTTTTGGGTTTTTTGTTTTGTTTTGTTTTGTTTACAAAACTTACCATCTGAAAGGTCAGAAAGGCATCTAGAGTCTTAGAGATCTTAGAGGGTCACATTGCAGTGGAAGGGATTCTCTAGAGCATTAGGTGAGAGCTGCCCAATCTCAGTGTGCTTCAGAATGATCTACAACACTTTATTGAAGCAGTCTACTGGGTCTTCTTCCTTAAGTTTTTGTTTCAGTTAGTTCCTGAAAATTTACATTTCTAACAAGTTCGGAAGCCATGCTGATGCTACTAATTTAGGCTCAGTCTCTCCTTTGCATCAAACTAATCCCTGTCCAGAGAAGTAAAGGCCTTGTCTCAACCATGTTAGCTAGATCACAGTTGAACAGCATGTGAGTAGAGGTTTGTGAGGTCCTCCCTGACCATATTAGCTAGGGCACAGCTGAACATCAGGCAGGTAGAACCATGTGAGGTCCTCCTTGACCTGCAGAGCTTGAAGAGGTGAGGGTGGAAGCTGAGTATGCATGGGTGCATGTATGTCCTTGACATCTTTTACCTTGTTTTTAGGTTGGGACATGCCTTCATCTTCTCAGTTCCTGTTATCTAAAGGGAATGATATCATACTGTTGCATGGTGAGGCCCGCTTGTTTGTCCTGGCCACCTAGCTGGCTTAGCCCTGAAATAATCACACAGAAATTGTATTAATTAAATCACTGCTTGGCCCATTATCTCTAGCCTTTTATTGACTAACTCTCATGTCTTGATTTAACCCATTTCTATTAATCTGTATATTGCCACGTGGCAGTGGCTTACTGGGAATGAAAATACACAGAGAATCTTGATACTGTATGCTATTATGCTCTCTTTAAATT